>JAOVYX010017146.1:0-30910 GCA_035668315.1 Drosera spatulata | reverse complement strand
CCAGTAAAGTACATTGGTCGAGTATTGCATTGGATGCAATCATCAAGTCACGAAGAACAACAAAAATACTACTCATAAGGCATAGCACAACGAACTCACAGGGTGTCGAAACCCACAAGCGGGATCCTCATGGAACCATATCCTCGTGAAAATGAAAGCCTCCAGTAAAGTACATTGGTCGAGTATTGCATTGGATGCAATCATCAAGTCACGAAGAACAACAAAAATACTACTCATACGGCATAGCACAACGAACTCACAGGATGTCGAAACCCACAAGCGGGATTCAAGCAGTTCCCGTGCTTCCAGTACCAGCAATCCCTAGGGTTCAACCTTGCCATCTCAATGTGCCTGTACTCACATTCCAGTCCCTGTAATCACAAACAAAAGCTACTCAATCACTTCACACACAACCCAACACTTGAATCATTTCCAATAACTTCAAAGTTCAAATCACAACATCCAAAAGAAGAAAACCCCTCAAAACAATACCCTAGGCTAGCATACCGAATGTCCAAATTGTTTACAATCAACTTAATTGAAATCAACATGATTTGGCATCAAATTGAACGAACCCAACACTGAAATGGCTTCTAATCACTTCAACACACAAAATGTATAGAACACGAGAACGAACACACTAAATGAGCAACTTCTCTGAATTCAGCTTCACGCAAATCGACATGACAAGGCATCGAATCAATGGGACAAAAGTCACGAACACAACAGAAACAAATCAATCACTTCACGGTACATACAACCCTACACTTGAATCACTTGCAATAACTTCAAACCACAAAATCCACATGACTGAACCCCTCAAAAACAAAAAACCCAGCATACAAAACCCACATGAATCAACTCAATCGAGATCAACTCGGAATGGAATCGAACTGAATGCAAACAAAACACGAACAAATCAATCTCATCATGTCACATTACACATAATGTCGCACTAAATGGGCAACTCAAGCACCGAATTGAATGGAAACTTAGTTACAATCACACCACAAACGATTAGTCACACTACAAACGAATAAACCCTAAAATGACGAAACTCACAAAAACCACACAATCAAAAACCCTTTAATCCTTCAACACCAAACCCTAACCAACAAATAAACAAAGACACTAAACTCTCCCAAATCAACTCAATCGAAACCAACACGATCCAAGCATCAAATCGATTGCGACACGAAATCGAAAGAACATTAGATCGAGTTGTTTGCGAGCCTTTTTGCAAGTGAAGGGAGAAGCCAAAAAGTAGACGCAATCCGTGTTGCTGCGTCTCATCAACATCTCGTCTTCTTCGTCCTCCATTGAAGCTCGGTGAACTCGATGGTTCGAATCGTCGAATCACGGAGCCATCGCTGAGAGAGAAAGTGAGATGCGACGCTCTCTTCAGTCTTCAGTTCATTCTCTCAGCATTGCATTTGCACATTAGATGAGGAAAACTATAACAAAACTTAATACTCCTCGGCTACAATAAGAGTTGTAACACGACAGGCTCTTTAGTTTCATTTGCGTGACGGGATCTTGACCAGGATTTGAGAGCAAATCGAACCAAAAATTAAAATACATATAAATATTATTATAATTTAATATCAAATAAAAGAAATATATTTTAATTATATGTTAAGACTGATATCAAAATGAAATCGAGTTATAATTATTTTTATATTTGATATCAGTTTTGAGTGCACTTATTCTTGTCACGTCATCAATGATGAATTTTTTTATTTTTTTATTTAAAAAATTACCGATTGGTTATAAGTAAAATATCTTATCAAGAATTAGATAAGCACTATACAACTGAAAAATTAATTAAACATTTGCAAAAAAAAACCTTAATTAAAAAAATAGTTGAAGAAACTAATGAAAAAAAATCATAAATAAAAATTCAATTGTTAAATCGTGATCGACAAGGTAAGAATGTTAATATTATGAGAAGATTTGTTATAATTGAAATTTTTAGGGTGTTAAATAGCTCGAAACATTGAAACGACAGTTTTATAATTGATGCCAAATGTATTTTTTTAATGTCAATTTATAGAAAGAACTGTCCTCATTTTAGCACCAAGATTGGATTTGCTCTAAAAATCCTATTAATTATTACTCTTTCCATTCGAAATTAATAGCAGCAAGGTTACATCAACATTGAGTTTTGTTATATCTAACAATGTAAAAAATTGCGTCACTAAAATATATAATTTAAATTATCATCAGTATTTCATGATAATTTTACATAAAACGACATTCGATCGTTTCACGAACAATTCGTAATATAAACAGATATGATTCGTAACATAAACAACTTGATTATATAAGCCAAAACTACAATTAAATCCAAACGGAGGGAGGCGCTAACTTGAGCCTCCTCTGATCACTCACCGCGATCAATTATTCGTTAAGGTGGGACATCCAAACTTAACAAAGACAAATTAAGAACGTCAATGTTGCATAAACTTGACATCCAACCAAAACGATCATATGATCATATAGCCAAGCTCAATGCACCAACTGGAGATGAGAGTTGAGACGCTACCTTATATTAAGAACTCGGCAGCAAGGTTATCAAACTGCTGACATAACGAGTGTGACAATTAGTACTCTGTCAAATAATCACGCCGAAAGTTGTGCTAATACTGATACAAACACAATGCATGGGGACGTGAGACTAAAATCCCCCGAAACAACAAAAATCAAATGTGTTTGATCCGCTTATTTTGAGCGACAAGCTGTTCGTGCTCTTCCAAGATCCTCAAGTAGATTCGAAGTGAAGCAAAATCGGCAGTTTTCAATTAAAATTTGTAAACCATTTCCTCCATGTAGCCGAGCTCCTTGAGTATCCCAGAAAGCTGCAGCAAAGCAAATTTGTCACGACTCCGGTAACAATGTAACAATCCGACAACAATTTTTTTTAAGTAACATTAGGAACAGAACCCTTGTCCCTCATGTAACCTGCTGGATAAGGGTTCATGACAAATGAGACATAAGAAGAAGAAGAAGAAAAAGAGTTCCATTTCATACTTCGCCTTGTGACCGATCTTTACTCTTGTCTCCAGATATATGCTGCATCATACCAGGCGGTCCGCATACCTAGAAAATTTACAAATCAAAAAAGTGCAAAGAGGGGGAAAATGGCATATAAGTCTTCAACCCATTTGTCGTAAGGAAAAAAAAAAAAAAAAAAAGAGGGGAAAGGGAAAATAACAATGAAGAGCTGACCAGGATGAGAGTATCATCTCCGGGACTTGGAAGACCTTTGACGACCATATCCTTGGACACATATCCTGCACCTCCTCTCCAGTTGCTTGATGGTTTGTCAACCGTGTAAAATACCTACACATTTTCACAGAAAACTTTAGGTTGATTAATTGTACCCAAAGGAAAAAAAAATGTAGCAGCCTGATCGTGAAGCATACCTTCAAATTTGGGTGGCTGGCAGCAAGTGCATCGAGTTTCTGCTTGAGCAATATATCATCTGGGGTAACGTTTGCATAGAGCAACGTAACCTGCACAATTAGTGTAATCATCCAGGGATATTCAGAGGTTAATGATGAATATGACAAATTTTGGGAGCGAAAATCTCATCGTGCTGAACAGAACCAAAGCTTTGTTCACTTTATCGAGAAAGGTCCTCTACAGATTCAATTAGAATAATAACCCGAAAATTTAATGAAAAAAGTCAAAAGTCATGGTTCACCTTGGTAGTGTCATCAGGATTCTTCAGTATAGCCTCTATCACTTGAAGCATTGGCGTAACACCACTACCACCTGCAATCTGGATGTCATAAAATAAATGAACTGCATCTCCAAGTGAATGATAGATCAACTCTTTTGAAAAGCGATCATTACTCGTATAATTACATAGCATGCACGGTCAAAAGCATAGACTACAAACAAATCAAAAAAAATTACTACAATCAAATGAGAACCCCGAGAAAAGCTCAACAAAGAATGTTATAACACTTGCTACGATGTATCATATCTATCAAAACTGGAACGTACTGGCCACTGTGATGCCCTATTACACAGCATGGTCAAATGCCTAACATTCTAATCTCAAAATCAAGCTTCACAGCTATAACGAACTCCAGAAGTACTCGCAAGAAAGGTAGAAGGTAAGAAGCCCTGACTACGATGGTTTATTGTTGGGATATCCCCAAGATCTTGTGTTTGTTTTTTCATAGTTTTGCTAACTTTGCAAAGAGCAGATGAATCTAGTGATTGAAAGAGACATATAGAAATGAATTAGTGGTGTTGGCATTTGAAAAGATTTCAAATCATGTCACAGACTCACAACTCACAAGCAGGTGATACTGTCAAGTAAACCTTACTCCACTCAACTGGACTCACAACTAAGGTAACAAATGAGTTAGCGAAATCCAATTCTTACCATGCCAATATGTTTCTTCATATTTGGAGTATACCTGAGTTTCTCAATAGGTCTGCAGGCAAACATTGAATCACAGTAAATAAAGGATCCACATAGTCTCCACCACCAAAATGCTAGTATAAGCTATTATGAGTTACCCTTTAACTTCCACTACATCGCCTGGTTGTAGTTTTGCGAAATGTTGACTCATTTTGCCTTCAGGATATATCTATAAAAATAAACAGGTAATGGTCATCATTACATCCTATAGGTAGTATCAAGTAATCAAGTTTTCATTTCAGAGCGAAAACTGAAAAGAGATAAAAGAGAAAAGAAGAAGGGAGTAGAAAATCAATGGGTAGAATGCAACATACCTTAATCAATAGATCAAAAAACCCTATAGCTTCAGGGTCTGATATTGGAGTATACCTGCAGACAAGTTGGTGAGATTATACTTTTCCCTTTTATCTATAGTAGATGACTTTTCTAAAAAAGGAAAAAAGTAAAGAACAAAAAAGTTGGTGAGATTATCCCGAGTGCTAGAAAAATAATCATAGTTCTCATAGTTGTAATTTGTAAATGAAAGATGAGACTATATACATGGCAGCAGAAGTATGACTTATGGTAGTTGAACAGTTGGAGTATAGAATCAAAAGTAAACTCATCATTAGTTAGGGATGGAAAGTGCTGCAAGCCAGGGAGTAAGTAGCAGCAGGGTATTCAATCGAACCACAAAATGACAAATATTTGAGACTTCAAGAAGGAAAACTCACGGGCGGATCACATATTTTGGCTTCCCTTCAGCATCTTCTCCAACAGCCGCTCTGAGATTGATCAACACCATTTATCAATTGTAAACTATACAAACGTTTGGTAGAAATTTAATTGGACCACATCCAAAGTTGTCATGCAACAACCAACTCTTGTTTACTAAATTACTAGATTGAGAGAGCTTGAAGCATTGAACCTTTAGCTATGCTTATTAGAGTATTTTGAAAGTACCTTGTTATTAGGCATGAAGCAACATCAAGGCCTAGCTTTGCACTAGGATCGAAAGTGAATCTGTCATGGAATCAGAAAAAGAAGAAACAAAACTTCTCATTAGATGCATGGACTAATAGCGCAGAACTCTGACTACTAACTCTCTGATGATTAGACAAAACAAAGCAACTAGCTAGAGCCTAGATGTGGTGTGGTTAGCACAAGGAAGTGAACAAGTCAATTTACACTCAATCAACACCTCAACAGGATCTGCATTCAGTGGTTTAAATTCAAAAAAAGAGAGAGACTCACCAATGCCCATCTAAAAGAATAACAAAACCAAAAGGCAAGAGTTAGCAGAAAGATAACCTGTATAACTTAGTATTATGGCTGACAGTCGCAGTCTCATGCAGCTTAAATTCAATCCACTTGTCAGGATTAAGAGCTGAAAACAGAAACAAGAATACTCTTAGTTACATGCACAAGTTGAAAGGAAATACACAAGAGCAATAGGACCAGCATGGATGAGTAATTTAAGGAGTATAGGCCTATCACACGCAATGAAGGTAGAGTGGTATTCGATGCATCCTAGACATTTTTTTTATTACGAACAATAATAATAATAAAGAATATGGATCAAACTTGGTTAAAACTTTGAGATTTATCAAGGGCCGATTAGTCCATAGTTGAATACATGACTGTTTGCAAACCAAGTTTAAACAAAACCATAGAAAACTTCCCAACACCAAATGAAACATAATTTCAAAGTTCAAACACAAATTTCAGGTCTCTTCTTGCAATTTTGCTTGAGAGGTATATCGGATGAGTAATGGCTACTTCCTGAGCAACAAGACAAACGAAGAAGCAGGCACAACTTCTATTCTCCTCTGCTCACCTCGAAATTCAAGTGCTTTATATTCTCGGAACTTGAGTGAACAGATTTGACAATGTATTCAAGTTTGGTAGGATAGCATGAAGAGAAATACTGAAATATGATCAGTGATCAGAAAAGGAGTGGTATTCACAAGTAAAATGCCATTAAAATGCATGAAGCCATACAGCAGCAGGATGAAAAAGATCAGAGAGAGAAAAAAAAAGGAAGGTTTTTCTGATATAATTTGCACATGGTGTATGGGTTGGTACTTTCAAAATAGAAATTAGCTTGCTCTAAGTCGAATACTTTAGCATTAATTGTGTCTTCATAGTCAAGGACGACATAACAGGTTAAGAAACAGCATAAGTGAATCTTGAACCAATCAACCAATTGGATGGAACAAATCTATTTTTTTTATTCTCTTTATATTATTTTTTTTAAGACCAGTACATTACTTATGTTCTACACAGACAGCCAACCCTGGAACATGTTGAGTCATAGCAAATGAACCATGGGAAAGAAGCAGTGTCTAAGAACCGAGCCAGAGCTAGACGATGAGATAAACCCACCCACTTTGGGACCCGCTTCTTCAGCAGCTGCATCAGCATCAAGATAAGCCTGTTTAGAGTTCAAGAAGAGCATCAAATCAGAGAGCCTTCATTACATTGTTTGTAAGATGCAATCTGCCTCGGAAATTACAGATTTATGAAAGCTAGAAGATCCCCCTAGCTAGACCATACTTGGCTATAATAAAAGAGACCATGGGCGATCTTCGCTTTGATAAAGAAAGAGCATTTGAGAATTTGTATGGTTCATTCTGCTTATTTGGCAAGAAGAAGAATAATTCTGGGCAAAGAGAAGACAAATTTTGTATGGTTCTTCTACGCCTAGACCATTATTTATCTCAATTTTCAACCAATACACAAAGGAATGAATTACAGAGAAACAAACCGTTTTCCAATACACCACCATGTCACCAAACTCTTCCATTTTCCACCAATAAAATACACAAGAATTAGAAATAGCGGGTTCCAATGGTGATGATCGCAGCGAGGAAAACAAACATTTCCACCAAAAAAATCGCTAATTGCATTTCTGAAATATATTTGAAACTGCATTTCCTGTGTCAAATGTGAGAAATTTTGAATCCAACCCTAGACCAGCTACTGATTAATTCAAGCAACATCAAGTCTTCACTGTCGTTCCCATAATCACCTAGCGGTAATCCTATTCGACAATTATCACACAAATATAACATAACTGAGCTCATATGAGTTCACCGAACCTCAAAAACATAACAAAACCAACAACACCACCAACACTCAAATATTTTTATTCTAACACACACATTCATCACAAGCAATGATAAACGATCAACGATCAATCGAATCAAAAGAAACAATAGATTCAAAATTAGGGTTATACCAAATTGGGGGAAGACGACGAGCTGTAACAGTAATACGAGAATCCACCGGAAATGGCCGCGATAGCCCCGAGAGGGACTCGAAACAAGTTCCGATCCGACTTGCTTTGGCCGCCGAATGCGGCTGTGAACGCGATCGGCGCGGATCTCGCCACTCTCTTGAAGAAGAAGAGATTCATCTTCGATGATCAAAGGGAGAGAGATGAATTGATGATGATGAAGGGATTGATTAGGGTTTTGGGGAGTGAGAATTCTGTCGATGGAGAGTGATGAATGGATTGCCGAGGAATGGTAGCGTCATGGGTCGGAAGGAGTTTTTCAGTAATATCTTCTAACTAATTGTGAGATTAGGGTAGGGTAAAACTCTTTACATCATCCCGTAATACAGTGATCTTGTTTTCATATTTTATATATTTTTTTTTTAAAATAATTATGTAATAGTTTGATTGGGGGTTTGTGGAGATAGATTTTAACTTGCATCGTGGAACAATCAAACATCATCTTTCGTAAAAATATCGTAAAATATTAATAATAATTAAATTATATATTTTAATCCTAAATCAATGATGTAATTTTCTTATGCCGTTAATACGAATAACGAAACTCCTCAAAATATGTGCTGAATAATGTAAGAAGTGATTTGTTGTATTTATTCTGGGACGAAACGAGTATTTAACAAGATTAGATAATTATATTCCTTTTAACTTGGGGAATTTACGTGGATGAAGTTTTGAATAGATTGTAATAAAACGAGTGTATTTATAAAAAAATATACATCGAAATTGATTGGTGGATTGATGGTTCGATCAGTTTATATGATTGTGATTTAGAGACCTATACATAAGCACTCGGCGAATCATAAACTTCAGTTAGCCTTCGTGGAGTTATAACTTACTGGACGGGGACTTCGGAGGGAGCAATGTTTCCTTTTTCTTCCAAACTTAGCATTCGGCTCAACCTTTGTTGTTACGAAGACAAATAAGCTCAAAAACTTGGACACCGTAGAGAAAAATTTCATAAACATGTTGGTTATTTGAGCACTTCATTTCAAAAACTTGGTATAGAGAGGCCAAAAAAAAAAAGAGACTATTCGGTGAGTTGAATACATACGCTGCTTTGACAGAACTTTTACAACTGATACCACTGCTTATTTAACATGGTATAAGATTTACAACTACTTTACAAGCTTATAAACCTCTGAGATTCGCAATGTGCGTGTAAAGATGATATTGAAGCGGAAAAACAGTGACGATGACTGAATCCTGGAACGCTACAAGCTGGAAAGGGAGCTACTACTCTGATGTTGCGAGCGAGACTCTATGTTTGGGGGTGGTAGACCTTGATGCACCCATGTCGAGATAAGATGATGGGCGATGGCGAATGGCCCGGGGATGAACATGGGTGCAAGTTCTCCGCTTTCAACATTGAAATCCGATGCGAGGCTTTCTTCTTGCTTGACTCCCTTGCACATCTGCTCCACCTTGACTGCTGCTGTTTTCTGAGCCTTCTCGTACTCAGCGAATGCTAAGGCCTTCTTCACATCCTCTCTGTTGTGCCATTGAGCATCTGCAAAACCAAAATGTGAAGTCAAGAACATTTTCGTTGGAAAAAAATGGAGGAAAATTTCCTTTTTTGCTACCTTCGAGCTCTTTCTTGTCCACGTTTATTTCAAGTGACTTTGCATATGCAAAGAAGCCTACCATCAATTGACATGGCATGCTGCTCGGACCAACTGTAAATAGTGGAGCCACGAAACATAAAAATGAGAAAGAAATTGGAAACTTCTGAATAGAACGTTGATGGCATCATCTCGGTCAGTGAGTTTGGTTTTCGAAGGATTACCAGGCCATGGCTGAGAACTGTGATACACAACTTCACCTACTTCAATGCCGGTTTCTTCCCATGTTTCCCTCCTCACTGCTTCTTCCATGCTCTCTCCTGGCTACAAAGAAAATTGCTTTTTTAACTCATATATAGAAGCTAAAACAATCGAAAAACCGAAAACCTAAGAGTCACATAAGATGGGTTGACGTAAATAAATCCTTATTTTATTTTTGTTCTTAGTGACACTGACCCCTATCCGAGCCAAAATGAAGTGACCGTCGTGACGTGCAAAATTATGATTTCGGGAAATGGAGACTTGAATTTACTGAGAGTCAGAATAAAATGTTAAATCTACATCGGTGCCGGGAATACCAACCTCCATAAACCCAGCCAAGCAACTCCACATTCGAGGTACAAATCTTGATTGCCGGCTTAGAAGTGCACAATCGTTCTCTCTGTCAATGACCAGCATAATCACGACCTGTTGCAATGTACAGCGACCACAACGACAAACCTTAGGCATGGCATTGTCTGGTGATATGTGAATGTAGCTAAAGCAAAAGGATAGGTGCCAGAGATCGTACTGGATCAACACGAGGATAAATTCTCTTTTTGCACTGCTCATTTGAACACTGCATCCTCCTGCCAGCTTCCTTTGGGAAAGTTTTGCTACCACAAGATCCGCAAAAACATGCCGAATCATGCCATTGTAGTAATGCTCTGGCCTGGTTAAATGGTGATGTTAGAGAAGAAATTGTATACATCTCAAACATGGTACAACTGGAAACTGAAAAGAGGACAATTGTATCCTCATATAACACCTTTTGCAATAAAAAAAGGAAAGCAATTCTCCAACTTTTTAGTGTTTAAACCGACGAGACTGATCAGCCAAACCATGCCGAAATGAAAAGAAAAAGAAGAAGAAGAAGAAAGCACTAGTTCAGTTGAATAAGTTCAACAACCATTGTTGCTTTCCAAGAGCATAGGTAATATTTGAGTTTATTAAAATATGCATTTCATTCTGCACATTATCTTCATGGAAACCAAATAAATGAAGGTTACAATGAGTCACAAGCATTTATCTCGAAACCATGCCCTGATCGAGCCATTAGCTGTATATGGCTGAAGGGTATGCCATCAAAGAACTTAATCCACAGTGAGAATAACTAAGAATATATTCAGTCATAGTGTAAAGAGAGGAAGCAGAGGTTCTCAATGGCATTAGAAACAGGAACACAAACTACACTGATAAACTCGATCAAGTGAATCAAACCATCAACTATATCAGAATGACAAAATTACTCTGCACTATCTGTCTAATATAAATCACACTCCTTACAAGCTATAATCCATCATTTCTACACTAATCCAATATCCAACCATCGATTCTCTTCACGTACAAGCATAAGAACCAAATTACTATAGGAAGCACAGGACACAACAAAAAGAAACCAAATGACAAACATGGATTGTGATCAACTTAATGTTGGATGGATCACTTGATCAATACCAAATAAACCAACTCCAGAACCACAAATCATGACCAAACAGCCACACATGCAGAAAAACAAAATACAGATTAGTCCGTGCTAGCACAACATCCAAATTAATATTCCAAGCACAACACAAGTTGTAAACATAGATCATCATAAACTTAAATGTCAGATGGATCCAAGATCACTCCATCATTACTAAAGAAACCAATTGCAAACACACAAACCACGTTCATAACGACCAATAAATAAATTCTTACATGCCCAATAACGACCAATTGGCCTAATGGATTACACACATAACCATAAATTCTAATGACATTTTGATGGCTACATCAAACTCAAGCCAACTACAAACCACAAATCAACTTCAAACCAACCACACATCCATCCATCCACACACTTACATGACCAGCGATCGCCAACTCGCCCATGGCACGATCATCCCTCCAATCAGTCGCCACCATGAGAGTCCTAACCTCAACGAAACACATCTCCCGCTTCCCCAACTCCTCACTAACCCTCCCTTCATCCCCCGTCACATCGATCGCCCAATAAACGACCTCATCCTCCGCCATCGAACCCACATAGACAAACCCCTCATCACTCAAACCCACCTCAGGATCACCCAATAAAGCCACAATCTCATCTAAACTAAGCCAACCCAGATGCCAATTTGGGGCTCTCGACTGGGCCAAAGGGTTTCCTTTTTTGAAAGGAAGGATCTTGAAATTTGGGGAAATGGGGTTGTGGGTTTTGTTCAAGAGGTGGGATTTTAGGGTCTGGAGAGCTGAATTGGGTGAAAATGGATCGTTGGGTTTTGGGGTTTTGGATGTTATTGGGTTGCCGGCGAAGGCGTGGATTTGGGGTTTCATGGTGTAGAGGCGGCGGAGCACGGTGGCGGAGGTTGATGAGAGAAGGCACATCAATAGTAGAATGTCCGATCAAATAGAAACTATTCCGGCCTTCGTCCCCTGGTTTAGAAACGTTTCAAAATACTCCCACAAAATTTGCACGCTTTGACTTACATAGGAGTTGGATCCGCACTTGTACTGTATAAGATAAAATAACCCAAAAATATAAAAACATAAAAAAAAAAAACCCAAAAAATATGCATGGGAAGGTTTTTTTATTTCAAAAACATACAAAATCAAAAATAACTATCGTACATCATCTTCCTTCATCAAACACAACCCCGACGCTCTGAATTCATTCAAACGAAAGGGGAAAAAAAGCCCTAATTTCACCTAACTCGATCCTCACCAACAACAAGTCATACATAGTTCGTTTGTGAATTCGTGTTGAGATTGTGATCTTCGATAGAAGGCGTTCTGGATTAGGATACGATGCTCTATTTTCATCAATTTTGTGTTCGTCACACTGTATTGAACAATTGGATAAGCTAAAAACGAATTGTGAACCGCAATTTGAATCCAATTAGATCATGATTCGTCAAATTGATTACTAATTGTATATGCATGAAATAAAACGATAAAAAAGTGCTTGGAAGTACTGATTTAGGCTTAATTTATTGTGAAACCATAATTCATAAATTGGTTTTAGGTTTTTCATTGTTTTATGTTGTATATTGTATATTGAAAGCCCATGATTAGTACATTGTATGTACCATATATTCTGATATTTCTAGTACAGACGCTTTGTTTTAATAAACAAAGACGCTTTGTTTTCATAATCCACAAACGCTCTATTTTCCCAAAGCAAAGGTGCTCTGTTTTGATTTTCATATTGAAAATGAAGACAATAGACAACTTGCGTTCTGTTATGAATACAAAAACGCTCTGTTTGCATAGATTGCTAAAAATCATCCTATTTGTCTTTGTTTATGAAACAGATATGTCAATTATGGAAGTGAGAACGCAGTTATGGAGAATTTTGAAAAATTATATGTTAGTGTAAATAAAATCGCATGAGTATCCTATTTTTCGTAATTTTTATTTTATGTATTTTAAAAATTTGGGGAAAAAATTAAAAATCATATTAAGAAAATATCGACCCTAAAAAATTAAAATGTAAATAAAACTTAATAAAAATAACCCCATAAAAAAACAATCCATAAATCACCAAACAAACTTGAACTGTTGGATCGAAATTTCAACGATCCAGATAAGGTGTTATTGATTTCCCAACTGCAGCGATCCAATTCCCTCTATGTCATATGTGTGTTACTCTTTTCGTTTCAATTTAATTGAAACGTTTTGACTCGACATAAAAATTTATGTATATGTTGAGATATAATGTAATGACATTTTTATTTTTGTGGGTTTGATGGAAAAAATTGAGAAAAAAAACAATAATAATAACAAAAAAAACGTAGAATAAACACTATAATGTAAGCATAAATTCCAATCGAATGGAGTATATGAAGGTTTGAATGAGTGACGAGCATTGATTTATAATATGAGTCCAATTATAAAAATCAATATTTGTGCCTTTTCTTTTTTTACAAATACCCACTGGCCATTGATGATTTTTAATTATTTATAAAAAAAATCCTATTCAAATCTTCAATATACAATTTTACAACCTAAATCATCTTTAATGCAACAATTTACCTACTCTCATCAAGTCTTCATTAATTTAAACGGAATAATATTGAATGACGAAATTGCTCTTACTATTGCAAATTATTACAATCGTCTCACACCTTTCTCCTCCATTATCCCGAGGCTTTGAAGATCAAATTTAAGGCTCTCTACTTTTCCCAACCCCATGAATATTTATATTCTGAATCCTTATCTTTCCCAAACCCATAGATATTTTTTCCTTGTAATCAAATGACTCTCTACCACTTTCTTCAATTAGAAGAATTGCAAGCCACTTTATTTAAAAAAGAAAAAAGAAAAAAGAAAAACATGTATAGTGTAGTGACGAAATAAAGGTTCTCTAACACGACATAAACGAAGGGACAACACAAACATAAAATTGACGAAATAATCTACATAATTCATTACAAACTCGATCACCTCTCTATGTATCAAAAAATCGAATATCCAACCATAGATCACAAGCTCTGACAAATCACTTCATAAAACTTATTGATCAAATATCTAAACATCAATTTCGCATCATATACAAGCATGAAACCCAAATTAATACACGATGCACAACCAAAAAAAATAAAATAAAAATAGAAACGAACAACAGATATTGTTAAACTCTAATGTCGGAATAATCACATCATCAACACTCAAGAAATCAATCCCAACAAACGATTTCAAAATCACCCAGACATCCATTCAAACTTTCGTGACCCACCATCGTCAACTCGCCCATGACTTGATCACCCCTCCAATTCGTCGCCACCATCAAAAGTCGCACACAACTTATCAACTAACAACTTCTCCACATGTTTGGAGACTCCAAATCTCTGGCCCCTTCCCTTTTTTTTTGACGTCTTCGTCACGAAGGACCCTCTTTTTCTCTCTCCACGACGAAGTCTCCTCTTTCTCACTTTCTCTGTTATCCAAATTTGTTATAAGAAACAGGTTAATAAACTTCTAATTCTTCTACCTTCCATCCCTTGAAAAAAATGAGATTATAGAAACTCATTACACGCTATGGGTAGAAATCAATATGAGATAGCAAGAAATAAAGCAAACAATTTTTGACGCATTTAATTGACAGGTTTTTAGCTGGGGTCATGTCAAGTCTTTTATTGTGAATGAAAATGTTAGAGAAAGGAACACCTAGTGAGCATTTGCAGAAAAATCAAATAGTAGAGTTGTCACATGTATTAGACCCACTAAAATAAGATCACCATTAATGCAGAAAATAATTATTCCTTTCGTTTCATAATATAGACGGATCATATGGGCAAAAAAATTCACGGCATTATTATCTTCTTCGTCCCATAAAAAATACAATATATTTTTTCGGATATCCAATCAAAATTACAATATTTTCTTATATGAAATTTTTTTTTCTACAAAAAATTCAAAACATCTTCTATTTTTTACTTTATATCACATCAACTTATTCAATTATCACTTCTCACAAACCTTCAAGTGTAACAAGATCTTTACATAAAAATTCAACACATACATAAATTATTGTACAAATCAATTTATTGTAATTAATGTAGGATGGAGGAAGTATAATTTTTTTTTTACAATAGAAAGATTAAGTGATTGTCTTTAAACTTCGTGAAGGTCATCTGTCACTCGATCAGTAGCTCAAAGGAGTTAAAATGTCATTTTTAATTATTAAAAATGACATTTCAGCTTAAACATCTGTGCGCTCTTCTTCTTGCTATCTTACCTGTATTTCTAGCCAAGCGTGTATTAAGTTCCTGAAATTTCATTTTCTTAAAGAGATAGGGACAAGAAGGCTCAGAAGCTATGAACAAGTTTATCAGAACGTATTTGAATGATAGAAAGTGATAAAGTAGAGTTCGGCATGGAGGGAGAAAAAGGGTGTAACGTCCTGACTTTTCTGACCTATCTATGTGGCATTACTATCATTGAGTGTAACGTCCTCGGATTTTGTACCGGAAGATACGTGGGCGTTATGCCGTCATGGATCGGGTCCGTGAAAAGGCTGAATAAACCGAATGGGTTTAAGGGTATAGAAGTCAAGGAAACTATAAACAGTAGCCACAAACATAGTTTATAATTTCAATACCTATTTTATTTACAGCATGGATGTATAAACAATACAGATCGATTATTATATTAGACAAAATAGACCCTCTGATCTGCTATTACATCTGAAAATACGTGAGATCATGTATATGCATGCAACCTCATACTAAGAGCCTTCAGATGCTGTTGGGGACATACCTGTAATTGAAAAACATAACCGTGAGCTAATGAAACTCAGCAACCTCAGGAGTTTGAATCCCAATTACAGGAAACTTTCGCTAACAGCTATGGAGATCGCCGAAAGTTCCTAAAATATGGACGTCATATCAAACAACATCGTTTTTTGTTGCTTTATATGGCTTCGTATCGCTTTTAAGAGTCATTCCTTTCTTTTGTATTTATTTAGGGTTCATGACTTGACTCAAAAGCGACAACTCCAAGGATATGACCGACTCGGAGTATAGAGATAAAAGTGTTAATCGTCAGTCGGGCTTCCCAATAGATGATGTTTTCGCACTTGTCTAATCCGTACGTCGCCTTGCACCTCTTATGCGCATTCAATGAGGCACCGTGTACCAGCACTGAGATAATTTGGACCTTCCTACAGAGACCAACCTGTGGCCCCACCGCAACGGCGTAGAAGCCACTGCATGCATGCAAAGATGATGGGGGATGTCCACCGCTCCCTAACTATTTCTCACCCGTGACGATGACTCAGAGGATAATACTGGAGTGCAATGGCTTAAATCCAAACCACCAAGGCTTATTCAAAGAAGCAGCAAATGATTGCAATGGATCAAAGAAGGGACACCATTGTTCGACCTTCTCAATAATTCCACGAAAAACGACCAACGGTCTAACAGATCCAAAAAGGGACGTCAATGTCGACCTTATAAGTTCAGGGATGCGATATTTCTTATTCGTTATCTTTTTCATTAGTTCACACAGATAGTGTAACTATGCTCTATATCCTCCGTTTTCTTTTTATTAATCGTTTTAGTGGTCGCTTTCATTTATTTTTCGAAAGGGTATATATAATATAATGGTGTGTATTCTAGTTCATTTCCATCCCAAATACCCCACCACATGTCAAACATGATCGTATGCGCACGTTTGATGTTATATTTATATGCGTATGGGTTAAATATCTCAAATACGCATTTAGGTTTAAGGTTCGATGTACGAAATCGATGATTTCCTTGGCCAGAAGGCTGTCGCGGGCGCGACGGTGCTGTCTGGCCAAAATGTCAGATTTTCTCCCGTCGCAGCCGCGACCCAGGATGGTCGGGGACGCGACCCATCTGTAGCCCAGAATCCTGCAGGAAACTCATGTCCGATGTTACGGATCCTTCAATTAACACCACAACGCATCCAAACCATTGCATACACATCAAACAAGCATAAACATATCCCAAACCACGCACGGATGCAAAGGACGCTTGTGATCGAATAAAAGAGACGTCTCGTACGAGTGAGGTTACCTCGAACGCGTTTGATTTCCTTGAAGTGATTCTCGACCTTCGGCTTCCTGCTGCTGTTATCTCGTCTCCTCACTGTGATTGCTGCCTGAAGACGACGATGACAGTGATGATGCCGATGATGGCAGCGAGGAAGTGGTGACGAGACGACGAAGACAATGATGATGATGATGGTGAGATGATGGCGGCTGGTGATGACGTCTGGTGGAGAAAATGGCGGTGGCAGGCAGGAAGTGATGGTGGTTGAAGTGGCAGTGGAGTGGGTGGGAGAGTGGAGGCTGATGGAGTGGAAGAGTGGAGGTGGGTGTGTAGGGAAAATATCCCGTTCCGTCCCACGATACGTCTCGTTCAATGCATTATTTACCCTAATTTCGCAATATTACTTCATCAATAATTTATTTGCATCGATAGATTTATCCCATATACTAAAATATCACCTCCCGAGTCATAATCCATTATTTATGTGATTAAAATCGCTACCTCTTACGCGCAAAGTTTATAACGTTATATCGTTGTAACGTTATTCGTTCGTAATATTTATTGGCGCGTTCAACTAATCATCCCAAATATTCCATCATTATATTTGATTTAGTAATCAAATATTTTCCTTGATTAAATCTATAACCTTTATGAGCGACTATATTTTAATTCGTAACGTTATATGTAATGTCTTTATTCGTGCTTTATTTACATACGTACTGTACGTATGTTATATATTCATTTTTAAATTCCCAAAATTCTCGGATATTACACTGCCAATCTTACTGTATTCTTTTCTGAACCAGCCTTACTGTGTTTCTCTCTGAACCAGCCTTGTTACATTCCTTTCTAAATCAGTCTTACTGCTCACCCAGTGCAGGCTCACTTTTCAAACAGACGAGTCTTAGCCTTGGTGTATACTAGGACATTCTAAGACAAGGGTTTGCCTATCATTCAATTTATATACATCATGGGTTTGACTCAACAATCTCCCTCTAAATTGATGATACCAAACTCTATCTAAACATCAAGAAGATGTACATCTTTTTTTTATTTACATCAAAGAAAACAAACATACAAAATTTTGAGACATACAAATAGGCTCGCATGCTCTACTACTTCTGTCGCTTTGCAGTAGGGTCATCACCATCTCTCCTTCTCTTTTGTCAAGGGCCTTGGAGGCACAGGCTTGGTAGGCACAATAGCCTTTTTTGAAATAGTCTGCGCTGTAGTTTGTTGTGACCCTCCTGATGTGCTTGACTGTGTCCCTCTATTGATTGTATACTCCAAGGCTTGATTGAAAAGATCAAAACTGCTTTTAATGCTCTACTCAGCCCTTTTTATGGAATCCTCCTCCAGATGAGTGCCAACCATATTTTTCTTAAGTAATATCCGTGATTGTCTTTGTGAGTCCAAAGATGAGTGGAATGATGTCCTCAATCTTTGCTATTGCTGTTGTAGACTCCCCCTTGTTTGCAAGCATCAGTGAAAGAAAAGAGAGTGCTACCTATTAAACATTGCTTCAAATCATTGATTTTGGACTTGATACGATGGAGTTCTGCTTCATTCTTTGTTTGGGTCTTCTCCATCAGATACTTGAGTGTAGAAATATGATCAGCTAAGGAGGTGGTATGTCTCTCTACATGCTCTATTAGGCGTGTAACTTGCTTAATAATGGTGTTGGTGAGGGAGTTCAACTGAGTTTGCTGTCTTTCTGTAGTCTGTTGATGCATTTCTCCCATAGACTTCTTTAGAAGAGCCAAAGAAGCATCTGTTGCAGTGGCGGTGGTGGATGCATGGTTCGTATGACGTTTGATCTCAGTGATGGCCTTTGTGAAGTCTGTGTTGAGATACTCAATTGTGCGTTGGAGTTTGCAGAGTTGATCTTGCAGGGACTCAACAGTGGAGTTCATCTGGGAGTTGGCTGTAGAGAAGTGCTCATCCTATTGCCGTTGAACCTGGAGTATTTGTGTGGTCAATAATTACAGCAGCTTCATTGGATTATGAAGATTAACAGCTCAAAGTACTCTTGAATAGATGACACTGCTTTAGGAGGGGTTTTGAAATATACAGGGGAGCTCGATCTTTCCGTAACAGGGACTTCAGTGATTTGCTCAGAGTGTACAAAAGAGCAGATAAGCAGTGGTGGAAAGGGAACCACTAGGAATATGGTAGTATGCTCTTCTGCATCTATGGAAGGCCTGGGAGTAAGAGAAACATCTTTTATTGTTGGCATGTCCATTGTTGTATACTCTTGTTGTGCAATAGCCTCAGACACTACTGCAGGAACCTCAGACGTTCCTATGGCGTGCTCAACTTCTTGTGCAGAAGCCTTAGACGCTTCTGCATGAGCCTTGGTCGCTGCTTGAGTATCCCCTTGATGAGATGCAGTAGCTCTGACACTGTTATAGGAGTGTCAAACACTCATTGTAATTGCTCACCCTCTTGTGCAGAAGTCTGAGACACTTCTGTTTTTTGTGGTGCTTGATTTTCAGAGGGAGCAACATGGGGTTATATCTCTGGTTATGGTGGTGGAGGTGATATTGTGGTGGTATTTTGAGATGCAGATAGTGATTTGGTGGTGGTTAGTGGTGGTGAGATGGTGAAGATCGGTTATTGTGATGGTGTGAGTTGAGGAATAATGTAGATAGGGGACTCTGTAGTAATGATATCATAAAATTGTCTTTCTACTCTGGTAATGGAGTCTATAGAAGGAATGTTATGTAACAGAGGGGTCTATATGCCTTGAGAAACAGCTCCCAACTCTGAATGCGTTCCAAGGGCCATTGCAGCAATGAGGTCAATGCCAGCAAAAGCCTCCTCTGCTTATGGAGTTTACTCCCCTGGGTTGCTGCAGGAGTGGCAGTAAGATCTTGTGCAGAAGACTCTGCAGCAACCATATCAATAAACTCCTCATTTGAGTTGTCTTGTTGTGGTGCTGAAGGGGAAGAGACATTGTTATCATCATCACCATTATTGTTGCCACTTCCAAAAATCCTGCCTCTTGTTATGATAGCCACACATTCTTGTACAAGAGTTGTTGTGGCATTCTAAAGCAGTTGCAGAAGCCCTCTTTCCTTATCTAGAGTCATCACAAACTCTAAAAGGGCTTCCCTGTCCTTAAAGAGCTATTTGCTTTGATAATTGCTGTCATTATATTTGATGTCCAGGATGACTTTAATCTCTAAGGCATACATGGATGTGTTTGTAGGGATGCCATCATCATTAACTCGTTGCAGGATGTGGTAAAGAGGGTTTCTGTTGACAGGAGATCTGTTGTCCCTCTTTGACTTTCTGGTGCTTCTTCTTCTTCTGGTGGAAGTTGAAAGTGGTCTGGTGAGAACATTTTGGCTTGTGATGATTATGGCTGTTTGATTTGTGATTAATGTTGGTTAAGCATTTTCAATGCCACTTTGGATGGTTGCAGCAACCTGAGCCTCTATAGTAGGATTGGAGAGGGATGCTGTAAGTGACTCATCTAAGAGGTGGCATTCACTTCGATAGCTAGCTTTGCTACAAGGGCAGTATCCTCCTCGATTTGCCTCTGGCCTATCTTGGGTTTAGGCTATTCAACCAAAACTTTTTTCCTTTTACCTTTGGGGTCTATGATTGGTTGAGGTTTTTGTGATGTATATGGTGGTGTTCGGATGATGATGCTTGTAGATATTGTTGTGGTTGTTGTGGTTGAGGTAAGGGTTGGAGTTGACGTTTGTGGTAGAGAGGCTGTTGTGGTGATGGTTGTGGTGCCAACAACCTTCATTGCAGAAGGGATGGTTTCCTCCCTTACTGTAGGAGGTGGAGAAGGGGTTGCCTCATGTGGCAAGTCCTTCAGTACTTCAGTGGCAAGTCCTTTAATACTTTGGCAATCACCTCAGTGGTTGTGGTGATCATAAGAGGAGGACTTCTTGTTGATACAACATCCTCTGTGTCAGGTACAGCAGGGTTGGAGTCTGCTACGGTAGAGTCCACTGTAGTAGAACTTGCTCTTGCCTCTTGAGAGGCTTTGCTGCTGAGGGATGACTCAGCAAGGGGGACTAGCTTTTTCTTGGTCAATCCCTTCTTGGCCTTCTTCTTCAAGACCTTAAGTGCTCTGGCTGAGGTAGAGACCTTTGTGGCTTCTTCAGACGCCACAGAAGAAGGTTGGATAGTGCTCTGGGTTATAGATGGCCCAGACTCTACTGCTGTTTGTGAATCTTAACAACCTCTGTTATAGCAGCCTTGGCGACATCCTTTGAGTTCACCCATGAGACTCATCTGAAACTTGGATGTCATGAGTTTTGAAAATTTATCACATAATTTCTCATTAGTACTCCAAAAAATGATATCATCAACATAAATTTAGACCAATAAAATATGAACCTTATGTTACTTGATGAAAAGAGTTGTATTTATTTTATTTTTTTTGAAGGCATGATCAATGAGAAAACTTGACAAAATTTCATGCCAAGCTCTTGGAGTTTGGTTCAATCCATAAAGCATCTTGTCAAGCCAAGATGACAAACGTTATAGCGGTTTGAGGGTATGACAGGACATTATTACCATTAAAAAAATATCAATTAAAAAAATAAAATCAATTAAATAAATCTAATCTAACATATATCTTTACTAGTTAAAAAATCTCTCTTACTACCCACCGTATATTCCATCATCATCCCAATTAAATATAATTTTAATATCTCAAATCTTACATAAAGTATTTGGATCAAATAAAAAAATATAATCATCATATATACAAAATATATCACAAAGAAATATAAAAAAGCCTTAACATTTTATACTCCTATATGAAATCGTCATTAAATAATTATGAATAATCTTACCTATCAGGATACTATAAGATCTTTATTTTCAACATAATAATTATTTTTTTGGTTTTCATACATTAATACACACGAGTGAGTTTACTATTTTATTTTATAAGTCGAGTTTTACACTAGATTTCTCTATCTTTATCTTTTAATTCAATCTAACAATTAAGATTGAAGATTAATATAAAAAACGCATGTAGATCGTAATATTTAAATCAATTTATCGAAAATAAAAAAATAAAGAAGCAAACTATCAAGTTCAATATACAATAGCTATATACCTAAAAAGGTAAGTTTATTTTAATATGAATATTATTTTAACTCTACTATGTTTATTCATTTTGTGCAGCGCACGAATCAGTATTCTAACTAGTATATATCGTATTATCCAGTCTTTTTTAAGCGACAAACCATTTGGATGATAAACGGTATGACAAAAGAACGGTATGATAGGGAATTATTGTCATATAAAAAAAATCAGTTAAAAAAAATTAAAATCAATTAAATAAAATCTAATTTAACATATATCTTAGGAAAAATCAACCAAAAATACAAAAAGATGAAAAAAAATTCAAAAACATGCACACAGGTTCTTTATTTCATAAACATACAAAATTAAAATTAACTGTAGCCCATGACCTTCACTCATCAAGCACAACCTCGTTGCTCCGATTTCATTCAACAGAAAGCAGCAAAAACCAATATCACCTAAATCGATCCACACCGACAACAAAGCATACATCATTGGATCGTGAATTCTTGAGGAGATTGTGATCTTCGATCGAAGGCGTTTTAGATTAGGGTACGTTGCTCTATTTTTGTCAATTTTGGGTTCTTCACATTATTTTGAACAATTGAATAGGTTAGAAAACAAATTATGAACCAAAATTTGAATCCAATTTGGTCATGTTTCGTCAAATTGATGACTGATTATGTGTGTATGCAATAAAAAGGATGAAAAAGTGCTTGGAGTTTCTGATTTAGGCTTAAAGTATTGTGAAACCCCGATTCATAAATTGATTTTAGGTTTTTCGTTGTTTTATGTTGTATATTGGACGATTAGAGTGATATTTCTAGTGCAGGCACTCTGTTTTAATAAACAAAGGTGCTCTGTTTACATAATCCACAAGCGCTCTATCTTCTCAAACCAAAGGCTGTTTTCTTAAACCAAAGGTGCTCTGTTATGATTTTCATATTGAAAATAAAAACAATAGGCAACATGCGCTCTGTTATGAAAATAAAGACGCTCTGTTTGCATAGATTGCTAAAATGATCCTATTTGCCTTTGTTTATGAACATATACACTCTTTTTTAAATAAATAAATAAATTATTTAGTAACTTCATATTCATCCGTATATTGGAACAGTTGAATGGCGTAGCATTACAGAAGTAATTTAGAGCCAGTTGTGAAACTTATTACTATAAATGCGATCACAATGAGAGACGAAAATAGGACAAAGATGCAGAAGTCCCCTTTTTTGCATTTGTTCAAGGCAATCCTGGATGGAAAGTTAACCTCAGAAAAGTATCGAAAGAGCGACATATGCGTTCTACATATCATATCAGAATACAACAAAGGGGACTCAACATTCACATTCGGAGATCATAACTTCCGCCCAGACGAGATAGACATGAAACTCATTTTCAGTATAGTAGATGGCAAAAAGAACATAGATAACGGAGGACTACTAGATATTGTACAGGATTCTGAATTCTTGCAACGAATGTTTCCAAATTGAAACCAAGGAGATAGAAAGAACAGGGAGTTGACGACTAAGAAGATTAAAGATACGCTTATAATAGTATCGAGAGGGATTGAAGAGCACAATTACAAGGACACGACCCGACTTCTTATTTGTACATTCTGAACATGCTCTTCGTAACCACGACGAAGTCGTCATTGAATTGGGGTTATTGTAATTTTGTAGCAGATATGGATAAAATATGTGATTATAAATGGACGTCACACTTTTATCGAAAATTGACAAAATCACTCGAAGAAAATGTTGTGATTCCAGAAAAGGTCATTGGATGTGTTTTACTGATACCTATAAGTAATTTAACAATGTCACACTATTTGAATTTCATTATGCGCTCTGTTTATCTTTCAAGGACCAATATGTCACATGGCGCTCTGTTTTAGTAAAGAAGACGCTCTGTTTTATGAATACTGACAATTTTATAATAGACGCTCTGTTATATGCTTCTCCTTGTTTTCAATGTAATTGAATTTTTTTTCCCTGCAATAACAATATTGGTTTATGGAGAAAACGAATGTGGTAGATCCACTTAAAGAAGACGAGGATCACGTAATTTCGAGGCGTGCAAGGTGGAATTTGAAAGATCTACCTAAAGACATAAATGCCGCAGTGTCTAGTTTCGAAGCTAAAAAGATAAAAAAAATAATTGGAATTAATTTTTGGTTCTCATTTGATATCGAAAAATATCAAGTAACATTTGCAATTTCCAAATAACAGTTGATATTGGATGAGTTGACTCCAACGGAGCATGAAAGCAGAGAATATGGCTTGGGGGCTGTTGCGATTGAATGACGTGAAGATGAAAAGGAAGATTCCAGCAAAGAAACTCAAACTCCAGGACCAAATGTCCAAGATTTTGAGTTTAGAGTGAGAAACGATGGTTTAAGTTCTAGTCGATCCATGGAAAGGAACCGCAACAATGACAACAATTAAGATGACATATCATCTTCAGATCTCCTAATAAGGCATATTAAACCGAACAAAATAACCCAGTTGAGTAATCAAGTATATGAAGCAAGAACGAAAATTATTTCATTGAGGGAGAGATATATGGAAGCAACGAAACAAATTTATTTGCTTGAGGAAAAGTTAAATTGCTTACACAATTGATGTTGTCTTCGCTTTTCATTTAAGTTATGTTTTTTTTTAAAATCACTTCTGCACAATTGCTTGTTAGGTTGAAGAAACAAACACATTGCTTGAAATGGAGAAGGAGAAGAGCGAAAAAGCACTACTTGGGATAAATTTGACTGAAGAAAAAGTAAAAAGGTTTTTTTGTCTTTTGGCGCTCTATTTGTAATGAACTGACGCTCTATTTTTTTCAGCTCTGTTTAACACATCTAACACACTTTGTATTTGTTTTAGGTCCATTCATTGAAAGAAAAGAATCAAAAAACAACACATGAGTTGAATACGGCTTAGGAAAAGGTAAACTATGTTCAATTTCTTAAGGCGCTCTTTTTAATTGAAACGGATGCTCTATTTCATGTAAAAATAATTTTAGCTTAATTGATGATTTATAAAATCGCTGTATTTTGTTATAGATACTCTCATTAGAAGTTCAATTGACCGTGTCAAGATCAGAGGTCGATACCCTTAGGTTGTCAACGGCTGAACCACAACAGACGATTGAAAACACTTCCACGAGTGATGCAAGGATGATTGACGACTTGAAGAAACAAATTCGTGAACTGAAACAAGAAGCTGAGAGAACAAAGTTGTTGCTTGATAAAGATATGTCAGCCAAGGAGGCATTGAGACGAGAACTCTCCAACAGCGAACATTTGATATTGAAGGCTTCCGCTGAGTATGAAAGATTGAACAGAAAAATTCGTTCCAAGGATGAAGAGAAGATTAAGCTGTCAGAAGAGCTCAAAAAGGAAAAGAAGACAACTACGGACTACAAGGCGCTGCTCGACGGCACTTCGACACCAAATGAAATCAAGAATAAAGAAGAACAACTGGACAATATTTTGTACATTAGCAACAATGATGAACTGCTACAATCGCACGAAGAAGAAGGAAATCAGGAGGAACTCGAGAAGAAGAAGCCGAAGAAAAAGATAGGACGTACGCAATTGTCCATGGTAATGCGACTCAAAGATAAAGGCAAATGATCAGCAAAAAAGGTTGAGTAATTAAACTTATGGTTCATCTAAAAAGCCTAAGATTGCCCTTGACGTTTTATCCTATATGTCGGATGACGTACGACAGAAATGGAATACAATATCATCACGCCTGAAAAACATGTAAGCAATCTACTTTTGATTTACATTCTTATTCATTTATTGTTTCATTTTCATTATCAATTTGTCTCTGATGTCATAACATAGCAAATTTAATTAAATGAATAGTGTTTCTAACAAGGGAATATTACAGAGGGACTCTTTTGTATTAAACAGAACACTTGTGAGATTCAAAACAGAGCGCAGTATGTAATAAAAAAAGAGAACCTTTGAAAAAAAAAACAGAGAGTTTGTTTTTGCAAAAACAGAGCGACTATGTTAATCATGATATATCTTTTAAAAATGACATAAATGATTTCCTAATTAATCAAATACTCTAATTATAGTTTCATTACAGGCACATGATTTGTGTTACGAAAGTCGAGTCAGAAGTGATGCATTTGCTGATATGGACGACATAAAGCAAGTGGCTAATGGTGATGCTTTATCTAATTCCGTAATCAATGTATTTGTGATGTTGATGCTACAAAAGGCAAAATGCAATGATCAAGTTGTCCTTACACTACAGACTATTGGATAAGTGAAAAACACGATAATATGTTTGATTTTATATACATTTCGATTCTGGATTCTCATCTTTTTTTGTACATATAATGCAACAATTGCTTTTATCGACAGATGGATAAAAGAACATATGCTTGCGAGAAGAATATGTCGGGGGCACATATTCCTAATTAACTCTACCGAAGGTGCACCTATGGGTACAACAACGTTCCATTGGACGTTGTTGACATTCAACAGCGAGAAAAAAAAGTGGACATCACAATTCAAAAAGACAAAAAGCGGCATATGCAAGGGATGCCCAACTACTTGTAAGATCCCGCATATTATGTTAATAGTTTCATTCGACCATAAACATGTTGTAATATATGCTATTAAACATGTAGGCAGATTATGTTCAAGGATTTCTCAAGGAGTTGGTGAGAGAAGACGGGACACAACATAGTGGAGACGAGAAAGTAATCATCAACAGGAACGGAAACGCGTCGTCTCAAGAAAATCTCGACTGCGACGTCCACGTATGTCATTGGATTGAATTGATCACAAATGGAGAAGAAATATTGAAATCATCAATGTTGGAAGAAATCCGTCTTTTTAGGGCCAAGATGAATCAAATTTAATAGAGAAATTTAATTTATCTCAAGAATGATGTAACAAGTTGAAATGCTGGTTTGTTGTTGTATGACACAATGTCTCGTATTCAAATTTGAGAGATGCTTTTCTTTGTGCATCGCACAATATTAATCGTGATTATTTTCATAATGTTTTTTATGTGGAAAATATGTCTGCTGAACGTTTAAGTGTGCATAACTATTTTGAAACAGGCGCTCTGTTTTACATTACAAAGGCCCTCTGTTTAAATGTAACAGAGTAATAGGTTCATTAGAAACAGAGCGCCTATTCTCTAGAAACTAATTGTTCATTTTATTTTAAAAATGAAACAACAAAACAGTTAAAAACACACATTTGACATACAATATAATTTAAAACAACATTCATTACATATATATAAATGGGAATCACATGGGACAAACAAACAAAACAACATAAAATCTCCGAATCGCCTCTCGACAAGTCTTCCTATTGTGGTGACCAAACTTGTTGCACTTAGTACACTTAATAGCCCTAGTCTCCTTGCCACTCGGCATAATATGACCTTTTTTGGCCTGTCAGGTTGCCCACCCGCAGTAGGTGGAGCGATTTGGTCGATAATAGATGAAGGAATAGGATAGATGACAGCCATGTAACTCTTCTTATAACTTTCAACAAAGAAATAAGGATCGATCATGCTGCTTACCGGCAAGGAAAACTTCTCAATCACACATGCCGCATGCAAACAGGAAAAGCCGTTTGTCTGCCGTATACGACACAAGCAAATCCTTTCTCTCACATTTACTGAAGCTGTAGGTGCGGACATCACCTTAAAAATCAACTCCGATGATTTTTTGATGGCATAAGTACGAGAATTCGAATAAGTCATTCAGAGTGTCAAGCATCCTAGGACATAACACATCAGTCCATTCTTCGCCATCTTTCGGACGATTGTTGAATCACTCTATCAACTTGACACGGATCTGATCCACCATTTGAGTGATCGATAATTCCCTCACGCCCAAAAGCCATGCATTGAAAGATTCTGTAGCATTCGTCGTCATCTCCCTATAACGACACCCAATAGCAAAACTAATAGCCCACCTCTCATATGGCATTAGAGATTTCAAAAATTCTCCGGATTGCCTCCTTTTTTCTGAAAGTCTTCCATCTCATGATAAAAATATATAATCGTTGGGACAGATGCACATCTCTCAAAGGACCCAACGATATAATCCTTGTATGTTTTCGACATATTAGCCCCTCTGTATCTTTCCTTCAAATTATCCTTAAGATGATGAAGACAAAAAGAAAGTGGATGATCCGTAAAAATTTCAGGAAATGCTTGTAAAGACCCAAATTACAATCAAATACAAAATTGATCTTTAGATCAACAGGATTAACTTGTCGAAGCTCTGAAAGAAATCAACGCCAAGTAGGTATACGTCTTCTTATCAACCATAGCAAATGCCAAAGGAAAAAGTCGTGTTATTTAAAAAACAAAAAACAAAAATCAACAAACAATAAAAAAAGAGGAACAATAAACAAACAGAATGCCTATTTTAAACAAAAAAGAGCGCTTATATTAGAATTACAGTAACAATGATTTTTTCCAAGGAAAAGAATATCCCTATTAGCATCTTTCCCTGTTGCTCCTAATATGACTCCATTGAAAGCACCCTTCAGGAATGTGCCGTCGAGAAAAAGCAACGGTCTACAATGATTGAATCCAATGATCAAAACAAAGAGTCTGAAAAAACGATTTGTTCCGTTATCAACATCCAAAGTGATACGACTTACAGGATTAGTTCTTGCAAAAGATTCAACATATGGCTTCAGTTTTGCAAATGACTCGGTACAATCTCCACCAACGATCATCTTTGCCTTTTGAAGGACTCTCCACGATTTCTTATATGATAAATCCAATCCATAATTGGATTGTAAATGATTGCTCACCTGGTTGCTCCCAACATGAGGATCACGACATATCATTTTTGTAACAGCCTCGGCAATCAATTCCGACTTTATAATCTTCATAGATCGCCCCGAAAAAGATAATTGTCCGCACGTGTGAGTATTATTCCGCTTCCTGTTATAAAAAAATTTATTGAATGTGCACAATGAAGTCTTAACGAACCATTCGCAACTATTCTTTTTGAAAGGATAGACTGCATAAACCCTCTCCTTCTCATTCCTCTTTATATAATATCAAAATCCGACCTCGGTCGCATATAGCATTAGAGATTTTGTAAAATGTTGCACACCACCATGGAAAGCTTGGTTTATATTCAGAATAAGATTAGACCAATTTGAAGAACACAATGATGATTGCATATTGATCGACGTACCGCCTTCCAATCGAAGCAATGATTCATGCATAACATTTTTAGAAAAATCATCATTGAATACATCCTGATCAACAAAACTTCGAGTACCAATAGTGAAGGACTCCAACAAACCAGATTCAAGAAGTCGCTCTATTTCAGATAACTGACGCTATGTTTGATTCAACAAAACACAATAATTAGTCTGTCGCTATGTTTCATACAATTTGCGCTCTGTTTGAATTCCACGATCAGAAAAAATTTTACAACGACCAACCTCTGACACATTGCTAAACTCGACAATAACATTAATATTGCCTAAACCAAAACATTTCAACACATCAAACAAGTCCTCCTGATCTCTTAATAAGCATCACTCATGATCCGGGATCGAATAATACAAATTCAATTCATGACCGAATGCGATTTGAAAACGATCTCGTACCTTATCAACAAATTCTTCAAACTCAAAATCTGAATGACATACAAAAGATCTCAAAATCACACCAAACCTACAAATCAAACTCACCTTGTTCTCTATCAAAAAATGAACGCCACACTGTTTCAATTCCAATCAAAAAAGGTCGAAACCCAATATCCAATGAAAAAATCGTAATCGTCACTCGAATTCAATTCCACTCATCAATCGTGAACGTCACACTGTTTCAACAACAAAATCCAATGAAAAAATGTGAAATTGATCAATTAGAGTTTTTTCATTCGAACCATGTAAAGAAAATTATAATCATTTGATAAGAAGATAACTACCACTACAAAAAAACAAAAAAAACAGTTTAGCTATGGAAAAATTTAGTTACGGATAAAATCCGTCGTAAAAACATATATTTTTGCGACGGATCCGTAACAATAATAACAAGTAAAAAATTTTATTTTATTGCGATGGAAAGTCAAACCCTGTCGCTAAATTTAATACCTGTAACGACGGAATTCCGTCGCTGAAAATTAAAAAAACACATCAAATTTTTTTAGCGACGAAAATCCGTCGCTACACACCATTAAAGGAATTTACATTCACACTATTAGCGACGGATTCCGCCGCTAAAAATTATTTAGCTACGGATCCGTCACTAATTTAATTAGTTTTTTCCTTAGTAATTTTTTGCATGAAACATTTGCATTGACACTATTAGCGACGGATCCGTCGCTAATGCACATTGAGAATTTTATAATTACATTCAGTAACGACGGATTTCGTCGTTAAAGATATTTAGCAAGGGATCCGTCACAAATGTAATTAGTTTTTGCCTTAATAACTTTTTGCATTAATTTTTGCATTCTAACTATTAGCGACGGAGTCCATCGCTAAAATAAGCATTTTGCATTAATTAGCGACGGATTCCGTCGCTAATATTGAAGTTTATAAATTTTCGCATTTTCTTTCGATGTTTTTTTACATCGTTCACTTCTTTTGCATAATTACTTTCAATTTAATTTTATGAGGATATCATTTATAATACATGATACATTTAACAACAATATGATGTACAACACCTTATATGTTTCAAGTTTTGTTACATATTTGCAAACATTGTTTTCGATGATGATTTATAAGTTAAAATTTTACAAATTGTAAATATTTTTGGATTTCGTAATAGTTGAAATGTTAACTTATGATAAGGTGTTCTAT
>JAOVYX010017145.1:0-22878 GCA_035668315.1 Drosera spatulata | reverse complement strand
AAACCCAAATCGCGGTTTGGTTTTTGGCTTTCGTCTTGAGTATTTCCACCTAACTCACCGTCATTTTTTTCCATCTGCTTCCCTCAGAGCGATTTTGTGTTTGCTTTGTTTTTTAGGAACTGTTGTCCTTGGCCCGATCCCCTTAAGCCCCTGTTTGACATGGTTACTGATTTCCGATTTGTGTTTGCTAGGACTTTCTGTTTTTCAAACCAAAAAAATCAAAAACAAAAAACTGAAATCTGTTACGAACGGGTCTGTTAATTACAACACAAACAATAACAAATATGCAAAATAAATGAGGCAAAGATTTTTACGTGAAAACTCTTGCGGGAAAAACCACGGGCGGTCGCCGACGACGAAGAATCCACTAATCAAATGAGAAAATACAAAAGGAGCAATACGAGTACAAAGAACTCGTAACAAGTAACTAAACACCCTCACTTTGATGTGTATAATGTGTTTAGTGTGTTTATAAACGTCAAAAGCTCCAAAACTTCTCTTCCTCTCCTTCCCTGCCTTGCCCCTTTCTCTGCCTCTCAGCTTCTGCTCTCCTCTACTGAGCATCTTCTTCCTCATATACCAAAAGCAACGCGGAAAAGCCACCATGCTCACACGGAGCAAAACACGAACACCACACGTGGGAAGAAGACCACGCGAAGAGGATCACGTGGGAAAGGATTTGAGGCATATGTGAAACAAATCTCCACCTTGACTCAAATCAATTTCATTGTAGTCGAGCAACCTCCACCTAGGCTTCAAACGAGACTATCTGCCCATCACTCCTAGGAGTTTCAGGCAATGACGAAACTTCGAAACAGAAAATGGTTTCGTCAACATATCTGCTGGATTTTCTGTAGTAGCAATCTTGATCATCTTGACATCTTTAACATCCCGTACGAAGTAATAACGGATATCAATGTGCTTAGTTCTCTCATGATGTATCTGATCACGGGTCAAGTGAATGGCTGATGAACTGTCACAGTGAACCACTGTATTGTCTTACTTCAAACCTAAGTCAGAAGCCAAATTCCTCAGCCAAATTGCTTCCTTCATAGCTGACGCAATAGCCATGAAGTCTGTCTTTGTAGTGCTCAAGGTTACAATATCCTGCAAAGTTGCCTTCCAAGAAACTGGCCCACCAGAGAAAGTGAATACATAGCCTGTAAGTGACCTCCGACGATCCAGACCTCCAGCATAGTCTGAATCTTAGAACCCTTCAACATTGTTGCTGCCTCCACCTCGCCTTGCATCGTAGACGAAGCTCAATCCCAATGAACCCTTAAGATATCTAAGGATCCACTTCACAGCCTACCAGTGACCTCTATCAGATCTGCCCATATAACGACTAACAACTGACACTGCTTGTGACAAATCGGGTCGAGTGCATACCATGGCGTACATCAGGGATCCAACTGCACTCGCATTAGGCACTGAGGTCATACTCATCACCTCATCCTCAGTCTTCGGTGAGAGCTTTAAGAATAGCTTGAAGTGCGCTGCTAAGGGAGTAGAAATGGCATCTTTCATGTCAAATCGGTCTAGAACCTTCTCGATGTACTTCTTTTGGCTCAAGGTTAAGACTCCACGCTGTCTATCTCGCTCAATCTCCATGTCCAAAATTTTCTTTGCTGAGCCGAGATCCTTCATATCGAACTCACTGCTGAGTTGCGCCTTCAACTTGTCAATAGTCCCCTTGCCTCTACCAGCGATTAACATATCATCTACATAGAGAAAAAGATATACCTGACTCTCATCAGGTTGTTGCTGATGATACACACACTGATCGTACGGGTTTCGTGCGTATCGAATGTTTGTCATAAAGGTATCAAATCTGTGATACCATTGTCGGGGTGACTGCTTCAATCTGTACAATGATTTCTTCAGAAGACAGACCCGATCTTACATTCCTGATAATGAAAAACCCTCTGATTGGCACATATAGATCTTCTCTTCTAGCTCATCGTGTAAGAATGCTATCTTCACATCCGTTTTCTCAAGTTCAAGATCGAACTTAGCAACCAAAGTTAGAAGAACTCGAATAGAAGTATGTCTGACTACAGGAGAAAAAAGTTCAGTATAGTCAATACCTTCCTTCTGAGTGAAACCCTTAATCATCAATCTGGCTTTGAATCTCACATCATCACCCATTTGCACCCTACGATGCGCTTTCCCTTCGGTAAGTGAACTAGAGTCCAAGTGTTGTTCTTGTGAAGAGACTCTAGTTCCTCCTCCATAGGTGCAGTCCACTGGGCACATTCCGAACTAGCGACGGCTTTCCTGAATGACAAAGGGTCATTCTCAACTGCCTTGCTAACAATGTGTACATATGACATCAAATCTAAATAGACATATCGAACTGGGGGTCTGATCTCACGTTGTTCCCTGTCACGGTTAAGTTGATACTACTGTAGAGTGGGTCCCACCTGGATTAGATGTGGTACTAGTGATTTCACTCCTCGATCTTCTGCTTCTTGAACTTGGGATATGAGGAGTCCTCATCCTGATGTTTCACCTCAAATATCGATCTCTCGATTGGTCGCGTTTGCTCCACCTGCTGTTGAATACTTGCTTGTTGCCCAACTTTCTTGACTAACATTGACTCCTCGTCAAATGTGACATCTCTGCTGATGATGATTCCAGGTGATGATGGATCAGTGGAGTACAATCTGTATCCCTTCACACCTGGTTGATATCCAAGAAAGATGGCCTTCTTGGCCCTAGACTACAACTTTCCTTTGCTGAGATGATAATATACAGGACAACCGAAAACACGAAGATTGGAATAATCAGCGGGCTTATCAGACCAAGCCTCATAAGATGTTTTCATGGATAACGCTGAGGAGGGTGACATGTTTACCAGATAACAGGCCGTCATAACTGTTTCAGCCCGAAACCTCTCCTTCAGCCCGGCTCCAATCATCATCCACCGAGCCCATTCTGCTGAGGAGTATAAGTAACAGTGCGATGCCTCACAATACCTTTGTCCTTGTAGAACTCCAGAAATTGCTTGTTCACAAATTCCATCCGTTGTCGGTTCGAAGCCTCTTGATCTGCTTGTCGGTTCGAAGCCTCTCAATCAACTTCAATCATTCCTTGAATGTCTCGAATACCTTAGATTTCTCTTTTAAAAAATATATTCAGACATAACGGGAGTAATCATCGATGAAGGTCAAAAAATACATTTTACCTCCCATCGAAGCATGTGGAGATGACCCCCACAAATCTGAATGAATGTAGTCGAGTGTCCTCTTCGTTCTGTACATCTCACCTCCAAACGACACTCTATTTTGCTTGCCGAGAACACATCCCTCGTAGAACTCGAGCTTCTGTGTCTTCAATCCTTCAAGGAAGGCTGCTGAACTCAGAACATCCATCCCCCGATTGGCCATATACGCAAGCCGCATATGCCACAACTTCATCTTAGAACTAGCCTTATCATCACGGACGGACAATGAATTTGCAACAGTTGCAACTCCATCCTGCGTCGCGCTGACCAAATAGTACAATCCAGCACGAAGTAGAGGCTTCATAGTCACCAAATGGTTCTTTTGACCTCCATGTCCCCATCTTGAGAATGATATGGAATATCCTTCACGATCAAGGGAAGCCAAAGAGATAAGATTCCGCCTCACAGCTGGAACATATCGAACATTTTTCAATGTTCGCTTAACATCATCCCACATCCGTATATGAACATCTTCCACACCAAAAATCTTACAGACAGCATTATTGCTCATAAAAACTACGTCATTGGACTCAGCAAATTTGGCGAGTCACTCCCGATACGGAAAAATGTGAAAGGTGCAATCGAAATCCATCACCCACTCTGAAGTGGATGCTATCAAGGACTCCACGGCGGATGTAAGGACGGTCGAGATTGTCTGGGTCTCGACAATACCAGCGACTGAGGTTTCCTTCTTCTTCTGCTTGTTCTTCAGTTTAGGACATTCATTCCTCCAATGTCCCTTCTGATGACAATAGTGACAAGAGTCGGATTTTTTCGAGGTATTACTCTTCGATCGGTCTCTGAACTTATCCTGTTGTCTTCGATCCTGTCTCCCTCTGATGAATAGCACATCATTAGAGCTTGAGGGCCTGAACGATTACGAGAGCTGGTGTCTCAGTTGTTACTGGTGAAAGACGTCTTAACGTCTTCCAGTGACAAAGAATCCCTACTATGGATCATAATAGTCACAAAGGCCTCATAGCTACTCGGGAGAGAATATAACAGAATGACCGTCGCTTCTTCATTGCGCTGTTCTTGTTGGAGTACTGTTCATCGGAACACTGTGTAAACAGTGCTTATGCTCGTACACTGTTCACTTCACTGTTAAGCATTGTTCATCCGAGAAAAAAAATATTTTTGTGAAAAAATGCAAAAAACTGACCCGCAAAAAATATAACTTAAATCCCAAATTTAACAACGTTCGTTCCTAAGCCTACGAGGGCGAACCCGGTGTAGAAAATAAGGATTGAAACATTCCAAGCTCTGATACCAGTTTGTTACGAACGGGCCTGTTAATTACAACACAAACAATAACAAGTGCGTAAAATAAATGAGACAAAGATTTTTACGTGAAAATCCTTGAAGGAAAAACCACGGACGGTCGCCGACGACGAAAAATCCAGTAGTCAAATGAGAAAATACAAAAGGAGTAATGCGAATATAAAGAACTCGTAGTAAGTAATTAAACACCCTCACTTTAATGTGTTTAATACGTTTAGTGTGTTTATAAACACCCTGTCTTGCCCCTTTCTCTGCCTCTCAGCTTCTGCTCTCTTCTGCCGAGCATCTTCTTCCTCATATACCAAGAGCAACGCGGAAAAACCACCATGCTCACACGGAGCAAAGCACGGACACCACACGCAGGAAGAAGACCACGCGGAGAGGATCATGCGGGAATGAGCCACCATCTTGGACATCCACGTGGGAAAGTATTTGAGGTATATGTGAAACAAAATTCAAAAAAAATGGATTTCATTTTTTATTTCTTGTTTTATTTGGACATAAAATTAAAGGCACATTGTTCCAATAATCTTTATATTTGATGTAATGATTTGGTTTTGGTTAATGGTTTTCTGATTTTATTATTGGGTTTGGATGGCCTTAAATGCTCAATGGTCGGAACACTGTTATAAGCTGCTGTGCGCGGTCCCATACTGAAAGGTTAGGCTGCCCAAAAATGGACGTATCGATTATACTTTTCTTCCTCTGTAATGATGTCTGCCCTTCCCTTTCTTTTCCTTTCTTTTTGCTTCTTTAAATCATTAATGCCATATCGGGTTACATCTGATTTGCATATCTAGTGAATTCAGGTGCACCCAAAATGGGGTGGTACAGCAGTAGCCAAAACATATAGGTACCATATAAGCTGATTTTACAGGATCTCCGAATACAAGTAGTCTCAACCCGTTCCCTACGACTGATATTGTCGAGTTATTGATGCAATCCAGGTTCTGACTTCCTTAGAGTTGTGTCCAAGCGCGAGACGAAAGAAGAAAAATATGAGTTTCTTGAGCTTGATGCTTTGGTTTCTCATAGCATGGATCTCTATTCATTTCCTGCTTTCAACGCTTGTTAGAGGCAACAGATCAAAACTACCACCTGGACCTTTCGCTTTACCCGTCTTCGGGAACCTCTTTGCATTGGGGAAGAAGCCCCATGAGTCCTTCACTAAGCTCGCCAAGATTCATGGCCCTTTGATGACTCTTCGTCTCGGCCAGCTGACCTCTGTGATCGCCTCTTCGGCTTCAATGGCCAGAGAAATTCTTCACACCCATGATGCCTTATTTTCCAACAGGATGTCTTTGGCTTCCGTCCATGCCCTTGACCATCATTTACACTCCGTCGCCTGGTTGCCCATAGGGCCCGCTTGGAGCGATCTTCGCAAGATATGTAATATGCAGCTTTTCTCTAGCAGCAGGCTTGATCGTAGCCAGCATATCCGTCAAAAGAAGGTATTATTAATAGGAGACAACATTATTTCAGAAAGACAATTGGCCCGACACTCTTGTCAAGAAAAAGTTAATGGCTTGATTGAGTTTTTATGCTCATTTTTTGTTATCTTTGTTGTTTTGTTCTCTTTTTAAGACATTATCCCAAATTGTCAATGCTAGATCATCGAGTATTTCTTTGATGAGATGATTATCTTACAGGTCGAGGAGCTTCTCTCATACGTTGTAAAATGTTGCAAGGAAAGCGTCGCAGTTGATCTTGGACAAGCTGCTTCTACTACGTCCCTGAATTTGCTTTCAATGACCTTTTTTTCCAAGGATTTGCTCAGTCGAGAAATTAGTGGTGCCCAGGAGTTCAAGGAAACTATAAGGGGATTGATGATAGTAGCCGGCACACCGAATTTCGCAGATTACTTTCCCATGCTAAAGATGCTAGATCTTCAAAGATTAAGATCCCGCCTCGCAGTTCACTTTAGCAAACTGATGAACATATTCAGTGAAATAATTAAACAACGGTTGCTTTCGAAGGATCATAGCGGGTTAGACGAAGTTGATGATGTCCTTGGTGTGCTTCTCAACACGAAGCAAGAGGATGGGAAGGAGCTTGACCATCTAATCATAATGCATCTGTTACTGGTAATCAGCTTTTTTTAACTATCTTTTCTCATCGTTGTTAAAGCTAAAGCTACTGTTTCGTTTCGGTGGTTCTTGTTTGTCGAAATGACAAGACAGTAGTAGAATGACTTACTATGTTGATGATAAGGAGTTCAAAATCTTGTCGACACGATGACCTCCTTGGTGGAAGAACTGTCTATTGAGCTTCTCCGGATGTGAAAATGATACGCTGGTACCTGACAAGTATGGCTTGCAATGTCTTTTATGAAGTTCATATTCTAGATTACACAATAACTTCCTCACTTCAGGGTTGGCTATTCTGCAATACCATCATCTCTGAAAATGTTCTTGGCAGGATAATCATGCATCAGGGTTTACTTCAAGGGCAAAGGATAGTTGATTTGAGTTTCCTCATTACAAGTATCAAAAGTTACTTATGAGATTGACGTTATTTCCCTAAAAATCGAAGACTAAAACGTAGTTCTAGTGATGTTTTCCCTTATGTTGGATCCTGTTCAATAAATGGGGCTTGCATGGCTAGATTGTACAAGACAAGTATGACTAATTTTGATCCAGAGTATTACAAAGCCGTATAAGATTAGTGTTTTCCCCCCTACAGATGGATCCTGCTTTTCTGATATTGTTTCTTATTTCCTTTTGGTTTCTGTACTTATTCATCATTAGCCCACGGTAAACAGTCCCTCTGTTGTTTGTGATAAGGGATAGACTTTGCACATCTCGTCATTCATAGACGTTGTCCATGATGAAAATATCTGCATTTTTGTTGTTTATGATAGATCCTGCAATCCTGCTACATACACTTATTTTTGTTGTAATTCGGGTCGTATCTTCATTGAAAAATATATTGGCTTTCGTACTGATGTGCTGACCCATTTTGGCAACTGCTTCAGGACTTATTTGTGGCAGGAACTGACACAACCTCGACAACATTTGAGTGGGCGATGGCAGAGCTTCTTCACAACCCAGATAAAATGAAGAAAGCGCAAGCAGAACTTGCGGAGGTCATAGGTAGAGGAAACCCTGTCGAGGAAGCAGACATAGCTAGGCTACCTTACTTACAATCCATTGTCAAGGAAACCTTTAGACTTCATCCACCATTGCCCTTCTTGCTCCCACGCAAGGTCGACACTGACATCAAGCTTGATGGCTTTACAGTGCCTAAGAATGCCCAAGTACTCATAAACGTGTGGGCAGTAGGAAGAGACCCGGACTTGTGGGAAAACCCAAACTCGTTTGAGCCAGAGCGGTTCTTGGGATCGAACATTGATGTCAAGGGTAGGGACTTTGAGCTGATCCCTTTTGGCGCTGGTCGTAGAAGTTGTCCAGGTCTGCCATTAGCTAATAGGATGCTTCACGTGATGTTGGGATCACTGATTCATTCTTTTGATTGGAAGCTCGAGCATGGGATGAAGCCAGCGGACATGGACATGGATGATGAGTTTGGTCTCTCACTGCGAAAAGCTCAATCTCTACGTGCCATCCCAGTACATAAATAACTTTCATGTCTCGTTTTAAGCCAAAACTTGCATTTTATTTATTTATTTATTTTTGTGTGAAAATGGCTAAATATTGCTATTTAGACATGATCTTCTATGTTTATGATACAGATTTGATGATATCGTTTACATTACAGCCTTGCTGGTAGGCTTCTCTTGATTTTGTGTTTTTCTTCTTCTTTCTTATGTCAAGGGTCAAGATACTGCTGAAGTTACTCAGGAATTCGCTCGATTCATTTATGGCATCTTGCATATTACGCGTGTGACATGGTTGATATTTCAAATCTTTTGTACAAAAATCTATCATATGCCTGTGACACTAGGAGTAGTATAAATGAGTCTCTGATATCACTATCTGTCTAAGCGTAAAAGACAAAGGCAGCTACCTGCACAATCTCGTCAGTGCAGAGTGTGAGGATGATGATGTTTTTAGTCTTACTCCCATTGTAATTCAAAAGGAAGATTGTTTCCGGAATACAAAAGAAGGATTGTTTCCAGACGCTTTCAGGCAATGTCAAACCCCCTGACCACATTATACATCTAAGCTTAGGATCCTGAATATTCGAGTTTGCTACTTCAATACGTTCTTGACATCGTACGTGACTCACACTCGTCTACATGATTTGTACCACTTGAACATTTCTAACTTGCTGTATATTCAAACCTACGCATCTTTGTGTATCTCCTCCGATTTCATTTATAGTCCATCAACACTCAGCAGCAGCATCCAACAAAACAATATATTCTCCTGCTCTCTGATGGAACAATACCATCCCCTGATTTTGGCCATATCCGTGCTTTAACGAAGGCCTCGGTAAAGCCAACGTCAAAGGAAACATTGCCAACCTGCCATACTTGCAAGCTGTCGTGAAACACAGCCTTTAGACGTTATTGTAATTTTCTTTCAACACTCAATTGCATGACCCCTTTTTATGATTGCTAGTATGTCAAGAGTCACAATAGATATCAATCTTTAGTGTAGAAGTTATAACTTTTAGATTTTCCTTATTCGCGTTAGATGAGTTATTACAATGGTATGAAAAGTGTCTCTACAACTAGTATAAATAGTAAGACTTGAGGTTATGGTTTTGACATTCGTAATAGGCTTAACACATTTTCTCACAACCTTCTATCAACAAAGACAAAGAGTTCTCTCTACCCCTCTCTCTCTCTCTACACTCTCCTAACACCTTCCGCTAAAAAATAATCCATCAAGTTTCTATCACAGTCAATGTCTAACGATGCTTTCTCATTCCCGCTTCCAAAGCTCACTAAAGATAACTATGAGAAATGGTCTGTCCAAATGACAACTTTACTTGGTTCTCAAGATGCATGAGAAGTTGTTAACGAAGATTATACAACTTTTGCCGAAGGAGCAACGCTGAAGGTGAATAAAAAACAAGGCTCAAAGCAATGAAGAAGAAGAATCTTATGACATTGTATCTAACGCAGTAAGGATTTAACGATGGGGGATTTGAGAAGATATGATCACTCGTGCTACTATTAGAAAGCAAGCATGGGATATCATGGAGAGTGCATATCGAGGAGCAGAGAAAGTAAAGAAGGTTCGTCTTCAAAATCTAAGAGACGAGTTTGAGTCTTTGAAGATGAAAGATGAAGAAGCTATATCGGATTACTTCACAAAACCATGTTGGTTATGAATGATCTACGAAAAAATAGGGAGACACTCGATGATAAGCGAGTGGTGAAAAAGATCCTACTCTTGCTGGATCGAAGGTTCGATTATATTGCTGTGTGTGGTCATAGAGGAGTCCAAGGATATTGGCACGATAATTGTGGACGAGCTAATGGGATCTCTACAAGCTCAATAACATAGACTTGTGAGGAATAAGAAGAAACTCGTCGAAGAAACATTGCAGACTAGACTGAGCCTTCAGGATGACAAAGAGCATCCTAGTGGAGGTTATACTCAACACAATCGTGTTCGAGGACGTGGAAGAGGCTGCGGACATGGTTGAGGTCATAGTCATGGAGAAAGCTCATAAGAAGAAGGCAACAATCAGGTACTTAGATTCTAGTGCAAATAACTACATGTGTGAAAGAAGGGAGCTGCTTATAGAGCTTGATGAGTTGAAGGTTGGACAAGTCTATTTTGGAGATCACTCAAAAGCCATTGCGAACAGGAAAGATAAAATACCAATCCTACTAAAGAATGAAGACCACCACTTCATTTCTCATGTCTGTTATGTGCCTACTATGAAGAGCAATATTAAGAGTATTGGTCAGCTACTGGAGAAGGGGCACAACGTGCTCATGCATGATTGAACTCTCTTATTGAGAGATTGAAGCAATCAGTTCATTGCAAAGGTAGAGATGCCAAACAACATGACGTTTAAGCTCGGCATTCAACTTGAAGCGACCTAGTGCTTAAAGACTACCGTGAAAAGTGTATCGTGGCTATGACATCTATGACATGGACATGTTGATTTTGAAAGTCTCAAGTTGTTGTTATTTAGAAGCGGGCTTCCATGTATTAATCATCGATCAGAGCTATGTGAAGGTTGTGTTCATGGAAAGTTATCAAGGAGTAGCTTTCAAAAGGAGGCATCATATCAAGCACAAAGGCTACAAAATAATATATTCTCTTGTTGTCTGATGGAACAATACCAACTCCTGATCTTCGACCATAATCCGAGCTTAATGAAGTCCTCGATAAAACCAACCTTGTCGAAGAGAATATTGTCAACCCACCATACTTGCAAGCTGTCATGAAAGAAAGCCTTAAGCAGTTATGCTGCACCCGCCAGTGCAATTCCTGATCCAAGGGAGGGTTCTCAAGGACACACAACTCGTCGGCTTCATGGTTCCCGAGAGCACGCAAGTGTATGTGAACTTATGGGCTATTGGATGAGATTCAAGCGTGTGAAAAGATGTAGATAAGTTCGTGCCCGAGTGGTTCCTTGGAACATAGATTGGCGTCAAGGTTTATGACTTTGTTGAGTTTCTCCTGTTTGGCGCTGGACGACGAATGTTCCCTACCTTGTCAATAGCTTGCCGGATGGTTCATTGTATATTCGGTACAGTGATATACTTGTTCGATTGGAGGCTAGAAGATGGAGTCAACGGCGGAGAACACGAACATGATTGAAAAATTTGGGTTCATCCTAACAAAGTCTATGTTCCTATGTGCTGTTCCAATAGGAAAAATTACAGATAATCTCTTTGAATGTTTAGACGGTGGCACTTAAACCTCCTAACTTTGAAAATATACACTTACCGTCTTAAACTTTGGGGGTTAAATACCACAGTTATTTTTTTCATCCAATTTAATGACAAGACTATTCTAAATCATTAGAAAAATATTTTTCATCTCTAAATACATACTTTTTTTATATAGAAAAATGAGACCAAACATATTTATCTTGAAACCATACCCTAAAATTGTTTGAAGTCAAGCAAAAAAAAGATGCAATCTATCCCAAATGATAAACCAATTGATTATGATGTTGGTGATGGTTGATTTGCGAGCTGGCAGATATGTGTTTTGGAGTTCAAAAATGATCGTGGTGGGAAAAAGAATGGTGGAATTGGTTGGGGTGCATGTGGATGAGTATGTAGCAATTTTATGGTGGTGGTTGTGAGCGGTGGGGTGGCTAATGCTAGTGATGGAAGGAAACGTTGTGAGTGTTGGGTATGATGATGATAGAGAATGAGAGGATGAGGACTTCCGTGATAATGGTGTTGAAGGATAAGGGGAGTTTCATAGTGTCCATGGAGTTGTTTGAGTAGTTTTGTGTTTGATTTGATGAGTCAATGCACCTTTACTATGGTCTGATATTATCGTCTAGATATTCCGTTGGTACTTTAATTACTGATTGTCTAATAGTTCAGGAAGTGTTTAATAGGTCATAAGGCTGACACGAGACTTCATGGAAAGTGCTTGATAAGTCAAGGATGACACGAAAAGCTTCAGAGATATCAGAGTTAGGATCAGAGTTCTGGTAGTTATTAGATTGGGAGGAATTGCGATTTGATATGGTTATAAGTCTTAAAGGGAATAGTGCATTAGAGTCCCGGAAGGAGTCTGGTTGGTTTAAAATGTGAAGAGGATGTTTTAGAAGTTTTAAATTAAGAAGTGCCTATCAGAGCTATTCAAGAGAAAGTATTCTACTGAGAGACAACGATTAATTTGACGAAGATTGGAAGAAAGTTAAGACAACTGAAGACTTTTATAAAAGGGAGCCTTCGACGTTTGTCAAAGTATCGAATCAATCATTCTACAAGCTCAACCAATTCTTACATAGAATTCTCTCTCTACTTTCTCTCTCATGCTGCGAAGTGTGAAAGTTAACTTTCTTCAGAAAGTTGTTGCAATTACGATTTGAGAAGTTTCATCATCATCATCATCAACACTGATTTGTATTGCTGGATCTTCGATCTTGAAGACGATTGGTGTAATTCATCTTCATCCCTTACTCATTCTGCATTCTACCGAGTTTCATTGGGCAAGGCTTAATTGTTGTTGTTGGAGAAGATCTATGTGATCTTGGAGATTGATCAATGGTGATCAATAGATCGGTTGCGATCATTGTGATAGGTTTAAAGAGAGATCCCGAAAAACTCAGAGGTTAAAGTGAACATGAAAACCTTATCCTTGTACTTTGAGGCGGTTATAGTTGATTGTTGTTCATAGATTTTTCTCCCAACACTCGGGGTTCCACGTTATATCGTGTGTGATTTTTACTTCACTTTGATTCTTGTTTCTGTTAGATCCTCAAGAACCAAACTAGTTTGTTCATTACGTTTGATCTTGTTGAGTTTGTTATACTATTCCACCACTATGCTATTTGTTTTGATAATCAAATTTGTTAAAATCTTTCATACAGCACCCCCCTCTCACACACACACGCATTTCCCCCTTCACTTGGTTGTTCTTGACTCGATCATACAACTTTTCAAGTTTGTTGATGATGTTGGTGGAGGATGGTAGAAAGTTTGGTGGTCAAGATGATGGTAGGTATGGTGGAGGATGTGTTAGTGATGATTATGGACGAGAGGGGTTTGATGATAACGGTAACCATAGTAACCAAATCCGCGAAAAATTCGCATATTTATCAAAAGTTCCATGGATTTTTCATCTGTCATTCTGAAATTGTATTTTTCGTACAATTCTCGTATAATTCAAATATTTTGTATAATTTGCATATAATTTGAATTTTTCGTAAAATATGGAAAAAAAATCAGATTTTTTGTAAATGTGTACAAAATAACTTAAAACTTTCACACAATGATTTAGACTTCGAACAAAACAATTCTCTCATACAAGAACAACTACTCCTTTGTTTTTCGTTTAAATAACATTTTAATTTCATATTCTTTTTTTATCCGTATTAATCGCCGAATTATTCTAATGTCGTATTTATTCTTGCGTTTTTTTCTCTTTTTTTCACTTTTTTCTGTAATTTACTTTAATCAAATTAATCCCATGTCCGCATTTGATTACTATTGAGATGACGGAGGAGGAGATTCGTTGGCGATGATGATAGATAGCGGTGGTGGTGTTAGTCGATGGAGATGTCAAGATCAACCGGCCACTCTCTCTTCTTCTTATTCACATGTTTTCTCACTTCCCACATATTTCTCACTTGATAGATGACCGGCCAACTCACGCACCTTTCTACAACCGGCCAAAGTTGGAAAATGATGTTGGTTTACATGACTAGGAGAATTCTATGCATATATAAGGAGGTTATTAGTTTGTAACAAAATCACAACAGCACACAAAGAAAGTGAAGAGGTGTTAGGTACCAAATCTAAGTGTTATGTCTTAGAGTGTTTCCAAAAATAAATTTGTATGGTGTAATTTATGAGTGATAAACACATTTAGAGTGTGGTTACTTTATAAAGTGTACCCCCTCAAGATAAGTATGATACTTAAACAATAAGTTCTTTTCATCGTACTTCCATCCACCAACCATCTGTGTGACCCACAAATTTGAGTCTCCAAGGACATTGAGTTTTCTCACACTGAGTTTCAGAGCTGTCTGAAGACCAAAAATACAAGTGAAAGTTTCGAGATAGCTTGTTGTGAGACTACAAGGGGGGTGAATAGTCTCTCTTTTTTGAGCTTTGCTATCAAAAGTGAGGATGTTCTAACCTTATGTAGTAATGCGCAACTTCACTGCAGCAACGTTAGTTCCTTTTAGTTTTCTACAAGTTGAAGTTGATTAGCAATAGGATTAAATGTAATGAAAACAGCAAAGTAAAAACACAAAGGTTTTATACTGGTTAGAGTATATAGTTAAAATACGACTATATCCCTTACTCCAATCTTTCTTTGATTATCAGTGTGATAAATGAAAAGGATAGCACTACGTGTGATTGTTTTAGGCTCACAATCAATCTGTCACTTTATAACTAATAAATGACAATACAAACCGATTATAAGATCTTTCCTTCTCCTCAACAGGACTCATAACGGCCTCTTAGAATCGTCTGTCTAACACTAATGCTATTCAACACTGTCTTTGATAGCTGGCTCAGATCTTCAACTATCAACTTCTTTCTTAACTCACTTGAAACCTTACTGTACTTGTCTTTTCAGAACGAAGAAGATTCAGCAATTCAAAGGTTCTGAAATCTTGGGCATTGCCTTTTGTCACGAGAAATTTACGCAAGTGAACGCAATCGCTAACAAGTAATATAATAGTGAATAGAGTATCGTCCCACAGAGACTATGATTACAAATAAAATTGATATTCTACTTAAATTGAATGAGATAAAACTATGATTCATAAATTTTGAGCTAAACTAAACTAATGTGATGAAATAAATTTCTAACAACTAAGAATGATGGGATTTGATAATATTAAAGATCTAGGACGTTTGATTTCACCGTATTTGCCTCTAATTCAATTCTTGCATCTAGTTAGACTTAATTAATTATAAGGTTGATAATCGAGACTCCCAAAATTATCCTAAAGTCCCTCCCCAGATCGATAGAAATTTTTTTAAAAACACATATCCCTTTGTGCGTTGAACAATTAAGAAATCATTACGATTGATGGATTCTCATATAACGACCACACAGGTCACACATACATCCCTATCACGTATTCAACGTACGTCATTCAATTCTATGGTATAAACCCTAATCTTTCTCCCAAAATAATTAGGATCTATGAATCATTCAAAAGGTGCCCAATCAATTGAAAACATTAAGAATAGAATTGAATACTCAACCATTAAAAATAAATCAAGGGTCTAACATCGACAACAAAGATTGAATCTGTTTAAAATCCGGTTGCATCGTAGCCTGAGAAAATGAAATTAGTTTATGATCGAATCATGAAAAACAACAAGAAATTGAGAAAACATGAAGACAGAAGATAAAGAAGAACTCCGTGATGAATTCGACGACGGGTCGAATTTTCCCTACGAAGTCTCCGTACGATCTCCTTCTTTCTTCTCTCGTGCGTATGTTCTTTTTCTTTGATATTGTGAATTCTTTTGTTACAGGTTATTCCCTTTTTATCTTCCAATAATAAAGATATTTTGGAGATTTAATTGGGAAAAAAAATCTGAATCTTCAAAATTCTGAAATTTAAATCAAAACCATGATCTCAAAATGCGCAAATCATGGTTTCAACTCTCAGTGAAAAATCTTCAAATTTGTTGCCAATCAGAACCGCGGTGCCACTTCATGAGATCATGGTTTCAAAGCTCTTTCGCACTCTTTTTTGGGTTTCTTGATTCAATCTCCAACTTTATTTAACAACCTAACAAAACAATAAAAAGCAAACATAAATAGACCGAAATGCATAGAAAATTAACAAAAATTAAGATCAAAATATACTCATATGGGGGTTTTAACACCCTTTTCGCCAACCCTTGATCACGAGGATCAATTTCTCTCATGCTCACCACACTCATGCAATACGGAATCACATAGTGAACCAAATACCATGAACGATCCAAAGCTGTTAGGAAAGAAAATTCAAAAAAGATAAGGAGGCCGGCCAATTTAGTTTGAGGAGCTATTGGTTTCATTGGGTAGGAAAAATTCGTTCAACTTTAAGTGAGCCAAGCAAAGTAAATAGAACTCATGAAAATCATCACCCGACAACAACTCCTTCAACATTTCACTTCAACCAAACTCCTCCACAATGAAGACATCTTCAGAAAAGCATCCAACCACTCTTACAAAATACAACCCATAACGACATAAATAATGACAAAGCTTAATCACTTTCCTTGAACCTTTATTTCTTCTCTTTTTCTTCTCTTTTTTTTTTTTTTTTTTGTTTTTTTTGTTTTTTTTTTTCAATTTTTTTTCCGATAAACTATGAACGAATGAATGAATATAAGATACATAAGGGAACACACAAAATTCCTATAAGAAGAAAACTTCACGATCACCTCCTTCGAATCATAAACACCCCCAAACTTAGCTTAAGCTCACATGAAGGACAAAATAGGTTTAGTGTTAAAAGGGTTCTTTGTGGAGCTAATAAAATATCAATACATGACAATCACAATTGATTCATGTAAAGTAATGAACTCCATAGCATAATCGAGCACGTATCGCAAAATAGTTAACAATGATCACATAGGGAAAAGTGGGATATAGACGTCGGTCAAGGAAGGGCTCAAAAGAGGTTACAGGGTTAATCAATGAAAAATAGGTCTTCGATTCAAACTCATGGTATCCAAGTATCACTAGATTCACTAATTATGAGCATACATACGTTAAAAGCTAGTAGAATTACAAGACCAAGTTTATCCAGACAACCAGACTTGCCAAAAATCTCACATCACTTACTCTCATTTCCCGTGGCCCAACTCAAAGTGTTAAAATCAACCATCTCAACTAAAGAATCATCCAAGTTCCACTTAACATCACCAAAAGGAGTTGAACTTAGGTAACGAACCTCACCCCATCACCTTGTGTTCTTGCTTCTTCATTTAAAACTTTTGACTCGAACAATACAAACTAAAAACACAAAAATGACTCGACTCAAAATGACTGTGATAACTAGGACACAAAGGAAGAAAATAGGAAGCAAACAAATAGAAAAGAAAAACAAAAACTAACCTACACCCCCAAACTTAAAAGAAACATTATCCTCAATGAAAAATAAGCATGAAAAGTAAAACGAGGACTCCCCTTGGACGAGGGTGTTAGCCCTCGTCATCTCCAGCGACTCATTTTGACGACAAAAATTGATAAGGAGGAGGAGTTGTTGCAAATCTTCTTGGCGTCCTCCTTGTTGATTGTGAATGCAATGAAGTTGTTGCATTAAGGCCCCAAACGATGCATCATTGTGAGCTTGGACATTCTTAAAACTTGATAATATCGTTGCACCTCATCACGCAAATGAGAAATCTGACTTTGAAGCTCCTGAATTTGTTCTTGAGTAGCCAAATTACCAAGTGGAATAGATGAACTGGAACTTGAACCAGATTTAGAAGTAGTAAGATTAACAAGGTCCTTTGGCATTCTAAGCTTTTTCAGAGATTCAAGAAAACATTATCAACAATAGGAGCTGGCCAACATAGCCCCTCCATCTTTGTCCATTTAATTCCTGCATCTTCACAAAGCTTAGTAATAAAAGAAGGATGACATAAACCAACCTTTTGATCAGCTCCCTATGTAGCTCGCAAAATATTATTATGGATCATCATTCCCGCATCAATAGAATATTCATTATCAATAACATAAAGCAAATAAGCTTTGTCCATTGACAATCGAGTAGAACTAGAAGATGGCATCAACTTACCACACACAAAATGGTTCCAACCTTTAAATTCCACATACATAAAAATTAATACCCCTTTTGTTCCAAATCCTATATTCTTCTCTACATAAACAATTCATGACCTCATCATCACTAACGTCTCGATTTTCAACAAAAGAGTGAATTCATCCGGTTCATCGGGAGTAGCAATATTAGAAAGTTTGTAATACTCATTAATTCGTTGAGGGCTAAAACAAATTTAACGACCTCTGACCAACATCATGTCATTTTGCATTAGTCTACAATTCACGCACTAATTGTTCACAACCCACTTTGTTATAACCACAAAATTTTTGCCATTGATACTCCTCAATTACAGACCGAATATCATTCCAAGTCATTTCGGATTCACGTTCAGGAATAATGGGTTTTTGACCCACAACTTCGTTATAATGATCAAATGCTTTTTCATTCACCCACTTAGGAGCCATAACGATTTGTACAACACAACAAAAATCGACAATTTTTAACTTCGACAATTTATCTAACAGCTTGTATACATCCAAATTTTCAATGTCACAAAACCCAAAATAATCAATCCAATCAACCAATACACAATCACCAACAATACACAATCAAACCCCCAAATTTTACCTTTGAATAAAATCAAAAATAAAAAGATTAGGAAATTGAGTAGATTATATTGAACCGATGGATGATGAAAGTAATAGAGGACACAACCTACAGACGCTGGACATTGGATGTTGTTGTTTCTGGTCAAACTGACGGATTCCGGCCGAATCGACGATGGCGATCGCAGCTGCTGAACTTCAGGCGAATCCGGTGGTTGTCGTTTTTTACGTCGGGATAAATTCCGACGGCCTTTGACGCGACAGATTGGAGATCGGTGTTGGCTGTGTGTTGATGAGAGGGAGGCGTGACTCAAGGTGGGGATCGCCAGTGGTTTTGGGCCGGTGGCAGGCGAAAATTGACGGTGGATCGGCTGAGAGATTTGGGAGTTGTCGGCGGTCGTCGGCGCTACGAAGATGTGGGTCTGCGAGGAAAAAAAAAAAGCGGGTTAGATTTAGGTTTAGAGAAAAAAGAAGAAGAGAAGTTTGGATTCTTGAAGAAACCGACAGGAGATTGGTAGAAGTACAGTCTATCTCAATTGACGAAACGAGACGGCTGGGTCGGTGGTCTTTCTGAGATATAAGAGCAGGCTCGCACTTTCTTGGGTAGGACACGTGGTGCTCAGATCAAATGGTTTGTCAGACACTTGTAGCGGAAGGAGTATGTCATGGAGGATCCTACCCAGATCAATGTTCGAGTTTGTGGTCTCAATTCTGTCGAGGCATATTTTCCTGGGCCGGTGATAAGACAACTACAATATGTTCAAATGAAGGTGATTTCTCGTAAAAAGTTCTGCTCAAAGACTGAAACCCTTTCTGAAGATAAAATTACTGGTGTGGGACACAAGCGTTCGTCTAAAGCCAGGTAGTGACCCCGACCTCTTCAATCCAGAGCATACTACGGATTATCTGAAGTGGAGAGCCGAGAGTATGCCCCCCGCATCAGTATCTATCCACATAAATAACAGTAGACAAACCTAATTTCCGTAGGCAGAGCATCGAATCTAATGGACAATAATACATGTAATAGAAGATAAAATCTATCCATGGGCAATATCTATCCACACGAATAATACAAGTTGTATTAAGAGACAAAATCACACAACTCATCAAATACATGTATTATCCAAACAGAGTATAAAAAGGCCCAAATCAAGCATGGACAACAATATTTCAAATAAGGGGCCTTAGATTATTATTCTAACATGTAACAATATTTATTTCATCATCGGCCTAAATACCAATCTTGATTATTCGACAAGATCAAGGCAAATTTTAGTTCTTATCAAATTATTGAGTCTCTACACATGCGCATACCAGGGCCTGCATACAAGATTTTCAACACGAATTCTCTTTCCCCGGCCAATATCAACATGGACCCAAACCCCAAAAGTCATCAAAATAGGGATAATTCAGAGCATCAAACAGGGACCAACATTAAACAGGGGTGAAACAGGGGATCAAACCAGAGCATCAAAATCTTTAGGAACAAGTTGAACACCATGAAAATGGCAAGTTAACCTCAAAAAAATTTCATCATTGGCATGAAATAAAAAGGGGATAGAATCGACCTTGTGAGCGAAGAGTCGGGGCAACCATCGTGTCGGGCTACCACGACGACAAGAGCAATAATCCACATGGACAAGGCACACCAAGGATCGGCTTCCAACGAGGCTAGCACCGGATCGGGTTCCCTTCGTCGGATGCGTCGAGGCTTTGGTGGTCATGGAACTCACCCTGCCAAATCGGGTCTTGAATTGCTCTCGAGATAAGCGGAGGGAGAAGGAGTCGTGCTAGTATTCACTATGCTCGGAGTAGAGAAGTGCCGAATGAGGTCGAGGTCGATCCCTTTTTATTCTCCCGAGTTGAGTACCAAGAAGACAAGGAGATCAATTTCCACATGATAAGGAGGAGATTCGGAGACCGGGATCGATTGGCTATAACCTGTCCAAGGTGTTCGCGTGGGGTAGAAGAAAGATAGGTGGCGGCGACGAGCGTGAAAGAGAGGAGGGGAGCATCTTGGGGAAGGAGAAAACCCCCAGAGTTTCTAGATGTGTTTATGATCTATCTGGGCCATTCCAAGAACATTGGGCCTAATTAAATGGCGCAAAGAATTCACTGTTCCTCTATGTAAGAAGTGGTGCACTATACAAATCAAAAGGTGTTATCTCAAGTGATCCGAATTAAAATTATCAAATTATTGTCTACACAAAGCATCCAGATCTGGTTGAATCTCGACAATGGACTCCATTAAATCCCTGTTTAGGGGTCTGACATATAGGTCATATAGTTGTTGTTGCTGTCTTCGAATCCATATTCTCATGGATCGATACTTACGTCTTCCTCACTTGGCTAAGGAGATTCCCAACCAACGAATTTTAGATGGCACTGTGTTTCTACCCCCTTGACACATCGCTCCCCATTATGTCACTATAATTCTAGAACAATCCGGGTCATTGTCCAATGTATTTTCGTATCGAAAAGGCCTGAACTTATTGGCATTTGAATTCGAGGCAAACCCATGCCATTTCAGCAATATTGTCAGGTGATCACACGTTATTGTAGCCACATTTTGCACGTTGAGTTGATTAAAGATGTTGCACCAGTCCATCGATGCCAGAGCTGGATCTAGCCGTTCTCATACCCATTCTCCGCCTCTTAGTCTTTTCCTCATGTGAACTTTGGTCCTCAACAGCCTAGATCAAGCAACCCATACTCTTCCAAGGTCAGCAGGAAGTTTTCCATCAACTAGACGTCCCTTTGGTTTTCTCTCATTTTCTCCAAATTGGTTAGAATTTCTTTGAAATCTCGCGCCGCAAAGCCATGGGAGGTTCGTTTTCTCTCCAGATAAGTGAGCATCTTCAACGAATTATGACGCTATGATGTCACAGGTTCCCCGTACACCCCCGTAAACCTCCAATTCGGCCAGAGAGCACATTCGTCCATAATCGCATCAATAAAAATAGAGGACATTTGTCGGACTTCAACACTTATATCGTTATCCCAAAGCAGCGCCAATCCCCCACCATTTCCACGCCCTTCCCCATTAGGGCCACGATATCATTCTTGTAATCAGTTTTTCGTTTCAACCAATCTAAATCATCTCTTTAGCCTAGTCTGAGAGAGGAAGACTAGGTGAGGAACTTTCTTCTCAAATAGGAGCTTGAGAGCTCGAACCGTCGAAGGGTTATGAAAGTGTATTACTGGATTTGATGAATCAAAGGAGTATTGACTTTTTGATAGTTGATAGGTACTCTGTCAAACCATATGAATCAAAGTAGTGAGAGCTCTGGAAAGAGCAATTTGTTGGGTCAGATAAGTCTTCTGGGTTCTGTGGTTTATCTCGTCTAGTTAGATGCTCTGTGAGTATCAGTTTTGCTTCTGGACAGATCAGTTGTCACATTGGTTCAAGAAGTTATTAGAAAGCTAATGCTCTTGATCGGATCAGTTATCAGATTAATTCGAAAGACGTTGATAGATGGTCAGCGTCAGATTAGACAAGTATTGGATACAGATAATTTTCTATGATCATCTGCTGAGACTTGAATCTGCTGGAAGAAGACTCTGTTCAAGACTGGTCAAAAGTTTCTCAAAACACTACCTGGACTTCTAGAAAGAAAATTGGGGATTGTTTGGAGAACAATCTATCAGCCTTGTCTATATAAGGCACAAGTCTACAGAAAAAGAGGCATCGAAGTCTAATCGGACAACACTTTGTAATACTGAAACAAGAATCAAAAGTGCTCTCAAGATCTCTTCTCTCTCTCCTCGTCCAAGAAAACTCTCAAGTACGAATTCAAGAATCTTTTCATCAAGAAACTCATGCTGAAGATGATGATTGCTGCATATCTTCGATCTCTGTAAGTTTTTTTTTTTTTTTTTTTTTGCAATTGATTGTGATTGAAAGATCCTGAGGAGATGGATTGTGATTAGATCAATAGATATTTGATTATGTGTAAAGGTTGAAGAGCGAATCTAAAAACTCTGTTTGTTGTACTGTGATCCAAAGTGATCTAGTGGATTCTCTTCTTGTGTAGCATACTGTTAATAAGAGAAAGAGCGGATTAAATTCAAATCAGTTAGTTAACACTCATTTGAGTCTGAACCACTATAAGCTGTGCGTTCTTGATTTCCTGCTTTCTTCTCTGTCTGATCTATTGATATTGATCTGATCGTCTTTACGATCCTGTCTGTTAGATCATTGATAGTTTATCAAGATTCTTGATTGATTATCGTTTCTGTTTGACATTGATTTCTTTGAGATCAGTTATCTTGTTAATCTGATAGACTGTTCACCTAATAGTTAAAAATTAGTTGTTAGAATCTTGATTAGGTGATCATCAATTGATTGTCTGTTCATGGCTATCTGATTAGAATAGATCGGCTCTATTTGGTTAGATTTTTTTTTCCCTTGTGCATAAGATTTTTAATTATAAAAATTTGAGTAAAATAGCCCAGGGGGGG
>JAOVYX010017144.1:0-22878 GCA_035668315.1 Drosera spatulata | reverse complement strand
GATGGTTAGGGAAACTGTTCCGCAAGAGTTTGATGAACTAGAAGAGGCACATTCTTCTGATGCATGCAGTTCATTAACCAATTCTTCCGGCTTCTTTCCATCCAATATTCCATCCAAATACCTACACACGAATATCTTTTGGCATCAAAATTAAGAATTGGAGGCAAAAATGAAACCTTGAAGGAAATTGGATCGAAATCCAGCCACCTTATGAGCATAAATAAATTCTTCTACAAGATGAACATAACAAGGAAGGAAAGAGAAGTCAGAGAATGCAGCAGATTCTAGTTCTAAACTAAATTTACAAATAACATCTGAGGAGGTATTTGAAAACCAGCATACCTATGCTTTTAAAGAGGAGAAGAAGGGTCATGACAAACAAAAAACCCAACTTTTACCCCATACATGGGGTCAGCCAAAATGTTATACTCCTTGTGCAACGGCAGAATTGAAGTACATAAAGGACAAGAACGGATGAAAGGAGGCATTTGACACTTTGATGAGGAACATGCAATACAATCTATTCTGAGCGGAAAAGCTAGGGTAACTAACCATGCTGACTTAATCCTTCGCAAATGATGATCCATATGAATCACAGTATAGAAACCTTCTTCTCAAACACAGGCAAAATCAAAAAACCACATCTACTCAACAGATTCAAATAAACTCTTGCAACAAGCTGTAATTTTGAAATGCAAATCGCATGAGGAAAAGATGCATAAGTACCTTTGCATTCGCTTGGACACTCGGAGCTGATCTTTAGAAGGAATAAAGTCCTCTGCCTTCAGGCGTATCGTATAAGCAGGGCAGCAGGTTGTTTCCATCTCAGGTTTGTAAAGAAAACATCCAGACCTCCTCCAACCTCGGTCCAGAAGCTCTGTAGAGAAAGTTATATTTAAAGTGAAATCAGTTGATAGAAGCATAGTGGAAGGTTACCGAGAAATTTTATGCTTGACAAGCCAGGTGCAAACCTTGGTAGTCATCAACAGTAAGGCTATGGGCCCACAAACCTGCAAAATATAACGATGGCTGAACATACAATTAAATGAAACGTAGTTGATAAGAACCTCTTATTTTGAGAAGGAAGAGAAAGTGAGGCAGAAATGATATGATCAGCACCAAGAGAAATATTGGAAGCACAAACTGCGCTTAGTAAACTAGTGGCACAAATTCAACCCAATATATTCCAACAAATGACTACTAAGTATTAAGCGCTGCAGACATAACAGAAACACAATGAAAAATGACAGATGAAACTAGCTACCAGAGTGTAATTAAGTAAAAGAAAAGTTATTAGTGACCTAAGGTGGGATCACAACCACATAAACTGGTTACTCCACGTAACAAACTTAAGAACAAAAATAGATCATATAAGCATTTCAGCGACAGGACATAATAGAGACATAGGACACCAATTAGCACAAAAATGGTGTCAGATGTAGTCTACATAGACTTTTTCCCCCAGAAATGAGGCAGTTTTCTTCAGTGAAATGAAGATGCAACCAGCAAGCAGTTCTCTAAAAATAACGAGCATCACATTTGGTGCCACCCTTGCACTAGGCGATCCCAAAATGCCTAAGTAGGAGCCTAGAAGTTTATCTGTCTCAAATTTTTACTTGCACCAACAGTTGGATTATAGATACTTCCAAAACTTCATTTGTCTCTCAATTATAGTCTCACAATTTCTCTTCTCAGCTTTGTCTTGCATCATGTATACTACATAAAACATGCTATATGTACCAATACAAAACACTATGTTACCGCGTATTCTACTGCTAAGTCATCTGGCTAAAACCATGCAAAGTCACTTGGGCGCAAAAAGGTGTTCAACTACCATACTTTGCCTGGCTTTTTTAGAACAATGCAAGCAACTCATGCTTATGCCCTTTGTAACATTACTTACCGGTCTTTATGCCAAACATGGGCACTTAAGTGTCCTTATTCACTTCCATCTCAAGACCCAAAGACATCAATTAGAAATCTTTGTTTTCTTCTTCTTCTTCTTCTTTTCCATCCTCTGCAGTCATTTTACTAGCACCGAGACCCCCACACCGACTTTCATAAAGAACACAAAAAGTCCATGTGCAACTTGAAAGGCCAGTCTATGCATTGCTACATCTCCATGTAACAGAAGACGAGCAATGTTCAACCTTCTTCCCATTAATCTCTTTTTCTTTAGTGATTTGTGTGTGCTAAATTTACATCTACGAGAGGTCTTGGTAAAAAATGCAGCTAAATGACCCTCGAAATATTCAAAGGATGTTCATGCATTCAGGTGGGCTTACAAACTTCAAGTCTAAGGTCTTCAAATCCATAGCTGATCAGTCATGTCAGTCGAGAGTCATTTACTGTGTTAAAGGATTGACAGCAGGACCAATATCTATTTCAAAGTTACAGTAATTTTGTTATCATTATACCAGATTAAATAAAGCCCAGGACAGATGAAGCAAACTGATGCAAACATTAGATAATCATGTGATTCAAATTCGTGCAATCATTGCAATATTGAAAAACAATCTAGACTCCTCTAATTAACCATCAACTAGCCTGTAAATTAGGGCAAGATCCATTTTTGTTCATAATATGACCACAGGAAGTTGATATCTGAAAATCTTGAAATTCCTAGAAGATGAGATTGACATCCTAAATAGGTCTACGTGGGGCCACACTACATGATATCAGTTGTACGTAGCTGCAAGGCCTATTTTAGGGTAGGGTTGGGGCCATTTCTTATCCTTCTTCTTGCGTGACAAAATAGCGGTTGTAAGGTAGTTTTAAAGACCTTTTTAGGAAAGCATATTGGTCGTTTAAAGGATTATTTGTTAGCTAACTGTTATATATTGTTCTATAATATTGCAACCTCCATCCCAAAATAATTGCATCGTTTTGTCATTTTGACTTGTCCCAAATTGTTTGCAACGTTTTCATTGTTAGAAAGTATTATGTGGTTAGGAATTAAAGAAGATGGAGAGAGAAAGATTGTATGGTTGAGAATTGGAGTTGAAAGAGGAAAAAGATAAAACGAAATTTGCATGTATAAAGTAAATGTTGCAATTATAATAGGACGGAGGGAGTATTGTTTACTATATAATATGTGTTGTATGATTTCAAGCAGTTAATTAATTATTTCTTCCATGTCTTTGGTTGCACTGTTTTTCCTTCTTTCCTGATCTTCGGGGAAAATAAATAAATAAATAATCCTTCCTTTTTCTCACTTGTTCATAAATCTCGTTTTTCTTCTTACTTGAAGCGGTTTCTCTGTTGGCTACATTAATGGTATGACTTCATAAATCTCGTCCTTCCTAGATGTTGTCTATGACAGCAGAACCAGATTTTTTTTTTCTTTGGGTTTTTTCCTGTTAGTATTTGGGCTTCTTCTTGTTGTTGTTGAGCTTGACATCCTGACAATACACTCATGTCAAGGATTTCTGGTCATAGCTTCAAGTCTACAAGGAAACATCCTCTCAATTTACAATGTGAGCCTTTTAGATTTTCATATTGGACGCCATCCCAAACCTTAGCCTTTTGCAATGAGTACATTGAGTTCAGTTGCATTTCTTTGGGAGCAGGAGGTTTGTGTAAGAGAGAAAGGTTTAATGCATATACCTACACTCAATTCCACACTGCGACAAACCAATTTCCTTTACTTGATTCGCACATAGTTCACCAAAGGACACATTTATAATTGTCATAGTTTATTATTAGAGTAATCAAATTGTGCCAAGTTATGCTAAAGCCTAATTTGATTTAACCCTAATCTACGTCTACAAATATGCAACTCCTCTTAATAATAATAATTATTTGCTTTTCATATTCTTTTTTCATGCTATCAAAACCACCAGCCATAAAAAACCCTAATTTCCAAAAAAAAAAAAAAAACCTTGATTTCGACGCTAATTTCTCTCCACCAAGTTGTCTCAATCCTCTCGTCGTTGGTCATCCTTGTGTGAATGGATCCATACTTTCATAGAAGGGAAAACTTTGTCCTGTTGTCATTCCATTATACGCGGGTTTGATTCCGGATATCAACACCCCGTCGGACACGACGGTTCACACACGATACACATACGATCAATTTCCAGCGTTTTTTGGATGTTTTTCGTCCCGTGTAGTGATGGAACGTATGTGGTGATGTTGTGATTGATCCGAAGCACGACAATCACAAAATTTTGGTGATTGTGTTCTTCATGGTGTACCTTGTCGGGATGTGGGTGAGATTCTCAGTAGTGGATACTTTTGTAGTGATTGTGGACATTTGCGTAGAGGTTGTTGCTGCTAGGTGTGATTGAATCTCACTCATATTCAACACCCGTAGTGATAATATCTGGTGACGTCATTATCAGTGGTGATTGATGATTAACGTAGACCCTCGATGACTTGTCGTATTTGATATACTGATTTTATGATCTTGGTTTGCGACACGAGTGATGAGATTGTGAACTGTTGATATGACGACATCAATTTGCATAAAGTATGACTGATCGGTTAGTGATGCTGCTAATTTAGTTTTTAATGGGAGTGCTGCTTGTCGTCTTTCTTTTGTTACTAATTGTCCGCCGGTTATTGATTCTAGTGCTACCCATCACATGACCGCAGATCCAAATATTCTTGCCTCGAGTTTCACGAGTTCCTCAATTCCTCATACCTTAATTACTCTAGCAGATGGTTATCAATCAAGATTCGTTGTACTAATAATGAGCAACTAAGTTCAACGGTGTCCGTTCTATTTGTTTATCACATCTAACAATTTCAATATAATATATTATTTGTCAGTTCTATTACACGTGATCTCGGCTGTAATGTCATATTTCCTTCTTCTTCGTGTGTTTTTAAGGATCGGAAAATGAGGCTTTGAATTGGTGGTGGACATGAGTATGATGGGTTGTATATCTTTGATCGTCATATTATTGTCCTTATGAGTGCTGTTCAAATGAAATCTGTTGATGATGCATATCAGATAAAAGCAGTTGATGATGCTTATCAGTTGCACTGCCATCTCGGGCACCCAATAGCTGAGGTGCTCAACAAGTTTTTCTTTGCGTCTTCTTTGAGCATACGTATTAGGAATGTGTAATCCTTCCAGTGTATAACAATTGATGAACAAAACTCTAGAGTAGGACAAATTTATAGTTAGTTATTTAGATTGAGAACTATGATAGTGAGTTACAGTGTAGGGAAGTATGCAGCAGATCACAGTTAGAAGGCCAATGTGGACCACCTGGATACAGACTACTACGAAAGGCTCAAGATAAACAACTGGAACAAACATGGACATCAAAAGCGACAAATGGCTCAGGAACTATGACTGAAGGCGAAAGCGCAGCAGACTGAAAATGCAACAGAGCTGATTGGTGAATGGACTGGAATCTGAATAACGATCATATCAAAGATTTGTGGTTCGAAAATCTGTACGAGGTTGATAGTTGTTGTGAGGAGATCTATCAACATCACTGAGGATTAGCACTAGGGACAAACAGACAGCTATCAACATGAGAATAGTACAATCATCGGTTTTAATTCCTTGAGCATATAAAAGAGGGTTGATCGAACTCAGAGAAGATTGACGACGATAGTGAATTTCATTTGCAAGCAAGAAAAATCTATCAAGTATTGGGCAGCCATTCTCAAGAGCTGTGACGAAAGATATGAGGAAAGGAGTTCGTTAATCTGCATCATGAAAAATATCTACAGTAGAGTTTTTGGAGAAGATCTGCGCAACGATCTAGGTTCTAGCCTTAGCAAGTTTTGTACTTGTAAGGAGTTGTCTTGTAAATCACAAATAAGAAGATAGTGAACTCACATCTTGCCCTGACCACACCGGTTAGCAAGGGAACACTGGACTAACCCTTCGTTGATCAATTGACAACGATTGTCTGAACCAGTATAAAAATCTTGTGTCGTCTATTACTTTTCGTCTTATACTTAGAACTGTTAGAAAAACAATCTAGAACACACAAGAGACAACTCTGAAATACTTTTGTCTTTACTGCAGACACATTCCGCAAGTCTGCAAGATGTTAAGTGCATACTAACCAAGACCTGCACTGAACAGTGAAAATTTTTAAACAGCCTATTCATCCCCCCCTTCTCTCTCTAAGTTATTCATTGCAAACTCTGTGATTTTTCAATGTGGTTTTCATTGTTTGACGTGACAGTTAGTTAAACATTATCGCACATCATTTTCTCTTCTTGATTTAGGTCGTGTCTCCTAACCTTTTAAGCAAATCGATTCCAACATTTGGGGCCCTAGTCGAGAGTCGTCGTTTAGATTTCGTTTTTTTTTTTTTTTTGGGTCATTTTTATAGATGGTTGGAGTCGGACTTGGTTATACTTAACTAAAGATCGCACTCAATTGTTTCAGTCGTTCCAAAAGTTTTATCACGAAGTGGTACATAGTATGGCTATCAAGATAAGCATTTTACATAGTGACAAAGCGTGAGAGTATTTTTCATCTTCCAATTTTGCTATATTTCTCGAGTCGCATGGTATTTTACATCAGAGTTCATGTGCTCAAACCCCACAACAAAATAAAGTTGCTGAGCAAAAGAACCATCATTTGTTGGATGTTGCTCGATGTCTTCTTCTTCACAGAAAAGTGCCCAATTCGTATGAGAGTTATGCTCTTCTCACAACTAGTTATCTTATTAATCGTCTTCCTTCATCTGTTCTGAAAAGAGTTATTCCTTATACTTTACTTCATCATGATCATCCTTTGTGATCAATTTGCGCTCGTATTTTCAGGAGTGTTTGTTTTGTTCATTCTTTGTCTCCTGGATTGGACAAATTATCAGCTCGGGCAGAAAAATGTGTCTTTGTCGGTTATTCTCTCATAAGAGATATGTATGCTACAGTCCTACACGTCAAAGGGAGTATATTTCTACTGATGTGTCATCCTTTGTGGATAAGACTTTTTTTCGGAAAAGATTTATTTCTGATACTTCTGATATCACCAATGCTTATGGTTTATTTATCATCTATTGTTTTGTCAATACCGACGGTACAAAATGCTGCTATGGAACCGATAGATAAGCCTTCTAGTGATGCTCCCTTGAAGGTATATCAACATGGTTATCGATCAGTTTGTCGATGTACTAACCCGTCCACATCAAACTCACCACCACCACCACCATCAGCAACTCCTGCTTCTGAGCTTGTTATCGAGTCTCCAGTTCCTCATCATACTCGGTCACGATATCCTCTTTCTTATTTTGTCTCTTATCATATTTATCTCCACAATTGTTTTCTTTTGTGTTTTCTCTTGGATCTATTCATGTGACAGGGAACGTGCAAAATTTTTTAACTCATCCCAATTGCACTCGTGCAATGGAAAAGAAAATGAAAGCCTTGTATCGTAATAAAACTTGGGATCTGGAATTGTTGCTTGGAAAACAAGTGGTTGGAAGCCGTTAGGTATTTACAGAGAAGCATCCTCCAGATGGCTCAGTGGAATGCCTAAGGCGCGGCTTGTTCGAAAGGCTACACATAGATTTATGGTCAGGAGTATGAGGCGTTTTCTCCTGTTGTCAAGATACCTTTATCCATACTGTTATTTCCTTGGCTGCCCGATTTCATTGGCCTCTTTATCAGCTTGATGTCAAAAACGTTTTTCTTCATCGTGATCTTCTTAAAAAGGTGTACATGGCGGAACCATCAGGGTTTGTTGCTCAGGAGGAAAAGGTGTGTTGATCTTCTTAAAAAGGTGTACATGGAGGAACCATCAGGGTTTGTTGCTCAGGAGGAAAAGGTGTGTTGTCTGCGTAAAGCTCTCTATGGGCTTAAACAGGCTCCTCATGCTTGGTTTGGTCAGTTCAGTGAGGCAGTTGTTGGTTTTGGCATGCGAAGATAATGTGGATCACTCTGTTTACAGTATGTTTTCTACTGAAGGTTTGGTTCTACTTGTATTTATGTGGATGATATCATTGTGATTGAAAGTGATGTAGACGACAACTCAAGAGATTTCTTGCAGAAGGAGTTCAATAGTAAAGATCTAGGTCTTATTCGATATTTTCTTGGCATAGAAGTAGCATACTCCAATGGTGACATTGCTCTCTGCCAGTGGAAGTATACTCTCGACATTCTAAATTTCTAATGGAAAGTGGTATGCAAGATACTGGGCCCAGTGACACTCTAATGGATCCAGTGGTGAAGCTTGATAATGAAGGAGAAGAACTTCTACATGACCCAAAGAAGTATCATCAATTGGTAGGAAAGCTGAAGAACCTTACCATAGTTCGACCAAATATTACTTTTGCAGTGAGTGTGGTAAGTCAATTCATGAGCTCTCCTCGTACTACTCATTGGCGAGTTGTGCTACAAATTGTTCATTGCTTGAAAGGAGCTCTAAGTCTGGGACTAGTTTTTTGAGATCGTGGTCATCTAGATATAACTGGGTATGAAGACCCTGGTGATTCGAATTCTGTGTAGGTAGTTGGATATTTTGATACGGATTGAGCGGGTTGTCCCGTAGATTGTACATCCACTTCGGGATATTGTGTTTTCCTTGATGGTAATCTTGTATCGTGAAAAAGTAAGAAACAACCGGTGGTTTCGTGCTATGGCAAATGTTACAGGAGAGCTTCAGTGGATTCGGATGCTACTTCACGAGATTGGATTATCTATGGCTGGATCAGCTGTTCGTTGTGATAATCAAAATGCGACTCACATTGCAAACAATCCAGTATTTTATAACCAGACAAAGCATATAGAGGTGGATTGTCATTTTGTTCGAAAGAAGGTGAAAGATGGTATCCTGAAGTTGTTACACATATGATCTGATAAACCGTTCGCCGATATCTTCACAAAGTCGCTTCGACGGGGATGCATTTCATATTTGTAACAAGTTATGCCTTTATGATATCCCTAACATGAGGGGGGAGTGTCGTAGTTTATTATTAGAGTTATCAAGTTGGGCCAAGTTATGATACGAGCCTAATTTGATTTAACCCTAATCCACATCTATAAACAACTCTTCTCAATAACAATAATTATTCCCTTCTCATATTCTTTCAATAACATCAATCAGCACAAGCATTAGCTACAATCATCACTAGTTATCAACAATACAGAATGCATTGCGATATCATTTAATAACTTTTCACGATGTGAACTTCACAGGATCTTCTACGACAGTATTCAGTGCTCCCGCCTTTGGCCTCCGTTAGAAGTACAAAGTCACACAGGGTGCCTAGAGATTCACCTCTCAGAACAACGATAAATGATGGACATTGAAGAGCCTTTGAAAGAAGAAGAGCCCTAACTATCATATCAAGCATAATTCCTCACCCTGGATCACTTCCACACCATTGGAAGAAGCAACCTTTGAATTCAATTCAATTTCATGTCATAGAGCAAGTCCACCATGAGCTACATATGGTACTATAGCTATATTTTGACACTAAATTATAAAAACAGGGTTTCAATCATAAGCTAAGAATGATGTCAAAATAGAACTGAGCTAAATTTGGTTTCAAATTTGGCACTAGATATAAGTAGAGTTGTAGTTGTCATGTCAGTATTTTGCTTACTTTTTCAATTATCTATGTTTAAGTTGGATAAATTGACTGCACATTGAGTTTGAATTGACCCCATTTTGTTCTAAAATACAATCAAACAATGGAACGACAGTTATATAATTGATGCCAAAATCGCTTTTTAGTGTCAAATTATAGCAATAGCTATATCTATTTTAGCTTCATGACTTACTCTTAGGTACATAATCAACATTATTTGCTTACAAGAGGATGCTAATTATTTCACATTTGTGAAATGCAATCACTTGGAAGAGATATGCTACGATCTCTCTCTAATTCTCCCTTTGATTGGTTGATTTATCACCATAGGTGAACAATAACTTACCAAGAGCAAATCCAACCTTGGTGCTAAGATAAGTGTAGTTATCTCTATAATTTGGCACCAAAAAAATACATTTGACACCAATTATAGAACTGTCGCTCCAACGTTTGGTTCTATATAACACCCCTAAGGTTCCATTTACAACAAATTTCCTCACGATCTCTCCATTTTAAGCTTATCTGTTACGATTTAACAATTAAATATGAATTTATAATCTTTTTCATTAAATTGTCAACACGTATTTTTTCAAGCTTTTTTTTCATCTATTTTTTTACTTAAATTCTTATTCATACATTTTATTAAAATTGCAACTATATATTTATGTCATTCTCGATTAAAATACTTAATTTGTAATTAATTGATAATATTCAACGCATAAGAAAAGCAAAAGATAGCGATCATTGAAGACGTGCCAAGGATAGGTGCACTTAGAGCAAGTCCAACCATGAGTCATATAAGATGCTATATCCATAATTTGAAACCAAATCACAAAAACAGTGCTCCAACAATGAGTTAAAACTAATGCCAAAATAGAATTAAGCTAAAATTGATTCTATATTTGGCATCAAAGATAGCTGCACTTATCCTAATCACATCATCATTCCTATGGAAATAGCAATGTATAAAATCCATAATGATAAGATTTAGGGAAATTTAATTGAAAATGGAATCATTTGGGTGTAAAATGGAACCTAACACTGGAAAGTCAATTGTATAATATATGCCAAAAACACTTTTTGATGTTAAATTATAGCTATAGCTACACTTATTTTGGCACCAAGGTTGGACTTAAGTGGTGCCAAATATAGAACCAATCATAACTCAATTCTATTTTGACACCAATTTTAGCTTATGGTTGGAACATTGTTTTTTCAATTTGATGTCAAATTATGGAAATAACAACACTCTTAACTCATGGTTGGACTTGCTCTAAGAGAGTGTCCAAACTCCAAAATTTAGCATTCTCTACAAGGAAACAACTAGATGGACATGACTCAAGAGGAGGCTTTCAAATTCGCCATCTACATAGTTTACATGCTTTCAAATCCATTTAAAAGATTCATCAATTTCATGCATCGAAGCAAACTCAATTTCAAAAAAAAAATCCATCATCGAGAACAACAATACACCAACAAAGTATTAAACCTTTGAGTTCCAACCCAAAACCAATTAGCAATCAATGAAGTAATACGAGGTCATGTATGTAATTTTTTTGAGCTCTGGATTTTCTGATGCAGGTGTTCTATTCTCAACAAAAAGTCACAAATGAAATTTAGAGGTTAAAAATCGGACCGTAAGAAACGCTTGAAGGCCGGTTGGATTTACAGTAACCGCAGGAGCTACGACGTCGTCCGACATTCACAATAAGCGACTCCGCACCGCTTGTTCCGCTACTGCTCGCCTCGCTCATCGTCGCCTCCACACCCTAATCCCGCTTCTCGATCAATCGCTTCTATTCAATTCAATTCCCTCCACAAAAAGGCGTGTTCTTTTGCGGTATCATTGGCTGTCGGTGGGAATCGAAATCGATCGCTGCGGGATCAATTTACTGTGATTTTGGTTGGTGTGATTGAAGGTGAATTGTGAGTTTGATGACCGGATTGTGGATGCTGACCGCAGACAGAGTCCACTGAGAGGAGGAGGTAAACGTTTTGGGTTTGGTAGGGTGAAGAACGCTGTGCTCTGTGTGGTTGGGTGAAAATGCGTGTATCTTTTTGTAAATTGTACTCCCAGGAGCGCGTAAAAAGCACAATATGTCTCAATTTTACTGTAGTAAATTATCGAGGGTGATTGTCAGCCATTGAGATTCGAATGATTAAAACATGGACGCAATTACTGAAGGTTGCATCCAGTTGTCTACAAATATTTCTGGATTAATCGTTTATGATTATCTAACGAGGCAAATAAAGTCGTACAAGTTGACTACGTTAGTATCGGAACGTTATCTACAAGGGTGTTGGGATAATCCTGTTCTAGATGTACGTTTCTATGAGTTGAGCAATAAAATCTGAAATCCAATTAAACATTTTATCAAAAAAAAAAACATTTGCGATGGAAAGGAGCAATAGAACTACACGTTATGTTTCCGACTGTCACCAATTGGGGTTATGTGTAACAGGCATACCCGAATGTGTTCTAAACGTTTGTATGATGGAAAGGAGTAATAAAACTTAGCAATGATTTAGCTTTTATCAAAAAAATAAAAAATGAAAATGAAAATGAAAGAAAAGAAAATACTCCTACCATTTCAGAAAAATTAGAATTTTTCGATTTGTGCCAACTATTAAAAAAAATATTGACTAAATGTTCGTTTTCCTCTGTTGAAGCATATCATCGACCAAACCGTCCACTATCGATCACTATTCATCTACTTCTTTCTCTTATTTTTCTTGTGTTTTTGCACATGTGCATAAACTTTCTAGTGCCTATATAAGGAGTGCAAATCTCCCTTATTATAACATAACAATAACAACCCAACAAATTGTAGAGAGAAAGAAGTAAGGAGCTCTCTTAGATCTTAGTGTTGTGTAATATTTTCTAGAGTGTTTTCAAAAATAAAAATGTGGTGTAATTAGTCAGTGATAAACACATTTAGAGCGAAATTGCTTTATGAAGTGTAATATTCTATTCTTATTAAAAATTATATTTCTCGATATATTTTGATTCCGACGATCCGGTTTTCTTTACATGTGATATCAGAGCCATGTCGTATGTGTGCAGTTGGTGAAATATTATTTTCGCAAGACTCGGTAAATAAATTTTATTGATCTGTTAAAAATAAAACAACTAGAAGAAAATTTTCTTACTATTCTTATTTGGAATTGTAAAATATTACTGTAATGGTAAAAATATCTTTTACCATGGGGTGAAATTTTTTTTACAGAGTCATCATGTCGAAAGTTAGCAGCTCGGTTAGTAACGTCGAGAAGTTAAATAGCAGCAATTATAGCACTTGGAGTATCAGAATAAAGTTTTACTTCCTCGGTCAAAATCTCGGGGAGATTATTGACGGGTCTGGTACAACACCACCAAAAGAGCCGAAGGACGACCTTAAAAAATAAAAGGTCAAAACTGGTAAGGCGATGTTCGCTCTTACCGTCTCTATAGAAGATGAATTTTTATAGAGAATCAAGGATGTTAAAACGCCTAAGGAAGCGTGCAACACTCTAACCACCTTGTTTGCCAAAACAAACGATGCCTAGGTTCAGCAGCTGGAGAATGAGCTTATGTCAGTATTACAGCGGGACTTGACGTAAGTCAATACTTCACTAAAGTGAAAGTTTTATGTGAAGAGATTACTAAATTGGATCCAGAGAATCCAATTAGTGATCCTCGTACGAGGAGGATCAAATTCACGGGTTAAGACCAGAATTCAACGGTCTTGTTACAACGATCCGTGGATGGGCCACCCAGTCGACTCTCACGGAGCTAGAGAGTATTTTGGCAAATCAAGAAGCTCTATCGCACCTTCTTGTATAGCAAAACCAGAGGAAGAGTTGACACTTGCAACTGCCAACAATAACAAGGTGATTAATTACAACCATGACTTGATCTTGGATTCTGGTAGTTTTAATCACATGACGAGAATCAAAGAGAAGCTTCATGACATGTCTGAGTACAAAAGAAAGGGCATAGTCGTCATCGTCAACAACTCGAAGTTGCCAATAGCTCATGTTGGTAAAACGATTATTGTCTCTCGATATAGCGACAAAGAGGTACTTTTAGATAATGTCTTTCACGTATCTGGTATGACGAAGAACTTGTTATCAGTTTCACAACTAATAACAAATGAAAACCATGTGGTGTTTGGACCTACTGAAGTCAAAGTCTAGAGTAGCCACGACAGAAGTATGCCTATCACGGAAGGAAAACGGATGGAGACTTTGTATGTCATATAAGTCCAAGAGACTTACGTGGACAAGACTCGAAAGAATAAGACTACAGATCTGTGGCATGCTAGGCTTGGGCATGTCAGCTACTAGAAGTTAAGAGGGATGATTAGAAATCAACACTCAAGGATCTCCCGTAGTTGGAGATTTATGAATATACTATTTGTGCTGGTTGTCAATAGGCAAAGCACACCCATTGTCATTCAAGGAGTCTCAGTTTAAAGCGAAGTTTCCTTTCAAGCTTGTTCACTCGGATGTTTTTTATCAGTGAAACAACCATCGGTCACCGGTCTAAGATATATGATTACCTTTATTGATGACTACTCGAGGTATGTGTGGGTATACTTCATGAAGAAAAAGTTTGAAGCATTGTCAATGTTTAAGACCTTCAAAGAAGATGTTGAGAAGAAGCTGGAAACCATGATATAGTGTCTCCGTACTGACAATGGAGGCTAGTACACATCAAATGAGTTCAAGATATTTTTTCGTGAAAACAAGATTCGTCGGCAGTTGACTTGTCCAGATACACCTCAACATAATGACGTTGCGCAAAGAAAGAATCGCCATCTAGCTGAAACTTGCAGAAGCATGCTGCATGCCACGAACGTGCCATCGCATTTTTGGACAGAGTGCATGAAGACGGGGACTCATTTCATCAACTAACTACCACAAACAAGGCTTGGGTTCATGATGCCGTTCGAGAAGCTCTGGAAGATAAAGCCCATAGTGAGCTACTTCTGAGTTTTCGGATGTGTGTGCTATGTATTCGTCCCTGATCACCTTCGGAGCAAGTTCGACAAGAACGCTGTGCGATGTATCTTTGTGGGATGCGGTGAGCAACGAAAGGGATGGAAGTGTATTAATCCTAATACAGGCAAAGGCTATCTATCAAGGAATGTGGTTTTTGACGAAGCATCATCTTGGTGGGGTCCGTAGTCAGCCACTTTGCTAGACTCAAAAGAGTTTGAGGAGATACTGCAGGAGAAGCTGGAGAAAGAAAAGGAAGCTATTGTTCAATCAGAAGTTCCTCAAGACCTGAAGGAGAGTCAACTCCTAAATCTTCAAACACGGAAAGTAGTCCTTGACAAAGTGAAGTCTACAAGGTTAGAGAGAAGGATCGACCTACCCAACTTAAAGACGTAGAAGAAGAAGTTGGCCAAGAAGAGCAGCAGACATAAGGTCAATGAAAGTATCACTATCCAACTAGAGAGCGGAAGCCAAATCCTAAATACGCCAATGCAGCTCTTGTTGAAGACGACAAACCACAAGAACCGAGTTCCTATGAGGAGGTAGCTCGAGACAAGGAATGGAGACAAGCCATGCAAAAAAAGATCGATGCACTGAATCAAAATCAGACTTAGGATATAGTTCCGAAGGCAAAGTCAGCACAACCCATTTCTTGCAAGTGGGTTTACAAGGTCAAACCAAAACCTGATGGATCAATCGAAAGGTACAAAGCTTGATTTGTTGCTCACGTATTCTCACAAAAATATGGCCTGGATTATGATGAAGCATTTAGTCCAGTGGCCAAGAACACAACTGTTCGAGTTCTCTCGGCACTTGTCACCAGCAAGTCATGGAAGCTGTGGCAGGCAGATGTCAAGAATGCTTTCTCACATGGAGAGTTGGATCGTGAGATTTACATGAAGCAACTGAAGGGATTTGAAAGCAAGACCTACCCTTTACACGTGTACAGGCCGAAGAAGGCACTCTATGGCTTAACACAAGCACCGAAGCATAGTATAGAAAGATAGCTGAGTTTCTTATTCAAAGCGTGTACTCAGTTACATCAGCAGACTCAAACCTATTTGTGAAATTTCGAAGTGAGAAGATAGCAGCAGTTCTTGTCTATGTAAATGATCTTATCATCGTAGGAGACAATGAAGAGGAGATTAATGAGACAAGAACAAATCTAATGGTGCGATTCTAGATGAAAGAGGTTGGAGAACTGAAGCACTTTCTTGGTCTTGAAGTAGATGAACCAAGAAAGGCATTTTCTTGTGCCAGCAAAAGTATTCCAAATTGAAATACAGAATACTTGACTGCAAACCTGTTTCAGGACCGGTAGAGGCGAATAGAAAGTTGTGCTCAGTTGAAGGTAAAGACCTTGAAGAAGCAACAATGTATAGGCAAATAATGGAAAGCTTGATCTATCTTACTCTATCAAGGCCTGACATTTCCTATGTAGTTGGTGTAGCCAGCAGATTCATGCAGAATCCTAAGAAGCCTCATTTAAAAGTAATACAACTAATTCTGAGGTATGTCAAAGGAACTATTGTCTTTGGCATTCTATATAACAAGGAAGAACATTCCCAGTGGACCGGACTATGTGATGCTGATTACGATACTCGAAGGTCAACTACTGGTTATATGTTCAATCTTGCAAACAGGGGTTATCTCTTAGTTCAGTAAGAGACAACCAACAGTATCTTTGTCAAGTATAGAGACAGAATATCGTGCAGCATCTGTGGTAGTACAGTAGTGCACATGGTTGATGTAGCTGATGGAGGATCTTCATCAACTTTATTAATTACGCAGTGAAGCTCTATTGTGATAATCAATCAACAATCCGGATGGTAAGGTGTTTCATGCTCGTACTAAGCGTGTGGAGGTTCATTATCATTTCGTTCGAGAGAAAGTGTTGCTGGGAAGATCGACTTGAAGTACGTCAACACTAATGATCAAGTTGCAGATATCTTTACAAAGAGACTTAGCAGGATCAAGTTTGAAGATTTCAGAAAGAAGCTTGGTATGATTATTTGTTCAGCATTGAGAGAGAGAAGTCGCTGAGGGGGAGTGTTGAAGCATATATATCACCGGCCACACCGTCGGCCACCGGGCACTATTCATCTACTTCTGGCAAGTAACATTTATATCACTTATTTACATTGTATTACACTTGACTTTAGGTACATTTTTGTGTATTCAAATAAATTTTCGTGTCGTTTTAAGTTATTTGACTACTTTAATTAGTTGTTGGAGTGTTTTAAGTATTATTCCATGTGTTTGATATATGTTTGTATTAAAACAAGTCATTTTTTAGTCATGTGACACTTTGTTGTTGAAATTTCCTGATTACTGGTCTCACTTTGTAAATAATGGTTCTCCTTACTCCGATTGAGTTAAGCTATAAACTTTATATCATTGGAAACGTGTAAATTTCTTCTTTCTATTGCACTTTAAATCACATCAAACGAAGGTTTGTGTTAAGAGTTATACTTATTTTCGTACAACATGTTTTTCACTTTCGTAAAGTCGTGTTAAGTAATGTTTTGATTTTACCTAGGTAATTCTTCCTCTTTTATATCATATCATTGACCTAATAATGTGATGATAGGCATCCTTGATATTTTGGTATATAATATTGTCATATTCTTCCTATTTTGTTATTTTACTAAATGTAATCTCATTGAAAAAAACAAAGTGGTCATCTTGGACTTCTCTTCTAATCAACTCAATCATATATTATCTTTAATTGTGAAGATCCCTTGTGTTGTGATGATTTGAAAGACCAATAATGTGTAAACATGGACATTTTGTCTTGTTAAAAGAGGAAGATTCCTACAAGGAAGGAAAAAGAGCAAGAAATCAAATCAATATACGTTAATAAAGAAGAAATAGTATAAAACAGACTTACTACTCTATCTCTTCACTAGTCTTTGTTTTTCTCTACTACTTTCTTTTGTCCATTGTTTTTGTAGTTCCCTTAAGCAATCAGAGGAGAGGAGAAGGTTAGGAGCAATGATTGCATACACCATTTAAAGGATTCATCAAGCTAAACCGGATCATACCGAGAAGCAGAGGATCTTGCTAGAGACAACTTTGCACTTGAGTTTCTTCCTCGTCTTGGATTGCTTTGGTTGTAAAATCCCTTACACACTTGAAGATGTGTTCTTAAGTTGTGTATTTGTCTATTTTTAAGTGACTTGATATTTGAAACTAGAATTCATGTATAGTTCACTCTATAAGTTTAAGTGTGTATGTCTCATTTTTGACATGAGCTAAACCTCTTATACTTGGGATGATGATGAAGTTTTTCATGTGATTTAACCAATAAGGAGTTAAGAAGAGTCAAATATTGCAATATCTAGAGTCATTGAACAAGTTGGAACATATACATAATCTTGACAAGTAACCTTGTTTTAGAATTTCAAGATAAGGATAAAATGGTAACATGTATCCTTAAGGTGTTAAAAACCAACTTGTAAAATCAGTTTGTAAACACTTTGAAGATGTAGAGAGTCTATTTAGAAATAAGAGACTATTTTGTGGCCCTTAACAAAACCCGAAATTTGATAAATGATCCACCTACCTCTAAGATGAATTTAATTGGTACATATGAAAATAAATCATGTAATTGATGATTTAATCCTATACATGATGTTGTTCTGATTAAAAATTTTTGTGATTTGTATATATTACAGAATATATAAGTGTTAGTTAAACCGAAAGAAAGACTAATATCTAAAAAAATCGACGACATTATCATAATTGACATTAAATAGACGTATTTATGTTAATTATGTGCTCTTTATGTTTTGATGCTTAATGACTTCTTATTTTAAATTGTGCAATTTTTATTTTCACATGTTTTAGCTAAGAAGATGCTTGTGTAACCTCGATGGGGGTGCATATAAGAAAATTTGATAATACAATCGGAAAGGATTGAATTGAGAACTCTAGAATTTTAACTCATTAGAAGTTAATGAATTGATAAACAGATTCGTCATCCCAAATTTTTAAAAACCAAAATTCTTTATTAATTTTAGCTCATTTCCATCATCTTAAGGTTCTTTAAAATCACTTTTGTGTGTGCGTTCATGGAAAACAAAATCCAAAATTTCGATAGACTCAAATTTAGCTAAAGTGTCTATTCTAGTGTTTAGTTTCTATTGTCCCTGTGGGATCGATACTCTTATACTCTTCACTCTATTCATGAATTACACGTGCACTTGCATTGTACGTTCAAACAGTGACTAATTTGGTACCGTTCAAGTTTTTGGCACCGTTACCGGGGATATGAGGCAACCAATATTAGAGCCAACACTCTTAATTATAAATTGAGTCTTTGTCTTTTTCTTTTTTCTATAATTTTTTTCGTCAAAGTATGAGAAGTACTCGTAGCGTCAATTTGCTTCCTTTCAATCCAAAACCAGAAAGAATGTGTCATAAACTAAGAAAACAAAAGCAAGTTAATGCTAGTCCTCCTACTACACTAATAGAAAAAGTTGAACAATATCCTCGAGATGAGGCTGTGGTTCAACAAAAAGCTATTCGTGACTATGCATTTTCAAAAGTCTCGGGGAACTTCAGTATTTGTAGACCCACCATTGCAGCAAACAACTTTGAAATTAAGACGGGAGTGATTCAAATGGTTCATGGGAACAAATTTTGTGGATTGCATAATGAAGGTCCAAATTCACATATCTCACCTTTCCTTGAAATATGTGACACTTTTAAGGTTAATGGTGTTTCTTATGGCGCTATTCGTCTAAGGTTATTTCCATTCTCATTAAGAGACAATGCGAAGATTTGGCTTCATACATTACCCGTAGGGTCGGTTACCACTTGGGAAGATTTAGCTCAAAATTTTTTGGCTAAGTTCTTTCCACCGAGTGAGACCGCGCGAATAAGAAATAAAATTACTTTTTCACAAATTGATTCTGAATCACTTTATGAATCTTGGGAGCGATATAAAGAGTTATTAAGAAAATATCCACACCATGGAATACCGGAGTGGATGCAACTTCAGACCTTTTACAATGATCTTAATCAATCCACCCGTACTCTTTTAGATGCTACGGCAGTAGGATCTTTGATGAGTAAGTCTCATGAAGGGGCATTTGATTTGTTAGAGGAAATGGCGGCCAATGCTTACCAATGATCGTCCGAGAGAGTTATAACAAGAAAAACAATTGGAAAATATGAAGTGGATATGCTTACCGCATTAACCGCACAAGTGGCTGCTCTTTCAAAACACATAAACTCGCTCGTAGTTAATGTTAATTCCATTTCTTCTACCCCTTCGAGCGAGTCGTGTGATTTTTGTGGAGGTCCTCACTTAAGTTCCATGTCAAGATGGCAACCCTTTTGCCTCTGGATCACAAGTAGAACAAGCACAATTTATGCAAAATTATGGTCATTCACTAGTCCCACGCAACAATCCTTACTTAAACACATATAATCCTCACTGGAGGAATCATCCCAATTTTTCTTGAAGAGGAAACCAAGGAATGCCACCTAGAGGTCCTCCTGGCTTTACACCTCCTCAATTATTACAACCACCTCTGACCCAAGGGCAATCATCTAAACCTTCAATTGAAGATCTCCTCTCACAATTCATGTCAAGGACGGATGCTTCTATCTGTAACTTAGAATCTCAAGTTAGGCAACTTGCTCCAATGATGCCCACTCGTTCACAAGGTTCATTACCAAGAAACACAATTTCAAATCCAAAGGAACAAGTTAAGGTAATTCATGTAAGAAGTGGAAGGGAATTAGAAGATCCCAAAGTTAAGGAGTCTCAACTGGTGAGATTGCTATTAATGAGAGTGGAGAATAGAATCAAAATACAGAGAATGAACTAAATAAAACGATTGAAAATCTTTCAGAAAAGGAACAAACAATAATAGGGGAAGAGAAAGATAAACAATCCAAAATCTGTCCAGTTAAATCACCTCCTTATGTTTCTCAAATGCCATATCCTCAACGTTTTCAAAAACAAAATTTGGATAAAATTTCTTAAGTTTCAAAAAGCTTCATATTAATATTCCTTTTGTTCATGATTTGGCTCAAATGCCATGTTGTGGAAAGTTTCTAAAGTATATTCTTTCCAACAAGCGAAAGTTGGAGGAGTATGAGACTGTGGCACTCACGAAAGAGTGTAGTGCTATCATTCAAAACAAACTCTCATCAAAACAACAAGATCCAAGCAGTTTCACTATCCCTTGTACAATGGGCAGCTTGCGTTTTGGAAAAGCCCTTTGTGATCTTGGAGCTTCAATTAATCTTATGCCATTATGTATATTTAATAAGCTTGATTTGGGAAGGCTAAACCTACAACCGTCTCACTTCAACTTATTGATAGATCAATCAAATATCCACAAGATGCAATTGAGGATGTTTTGGTGAAAGTAGATATGTTCATATTTCCTATGGATTTTATAGTCTTGATATGAAAGAAGATGTGGACATTCCAATTATTTTGGGACGACCATTTCTAGCAACAGGAAGAGTTCTTATCGGTGTTCAAGAAGGCCAACTCACTCTTAGGGTCCAAGATGATGAAATAAAGTTTGCTGTCTTCAAAGCTATGCGGTATCCTAATGAAATTAAGCCATGTCATAGAGCTGAGGTCATTAATAACTGCATTGCAAGTGTAATGCACACTACAAAAAAACAGTATTTTAGCTACGGAAAATTTTAGCTACGAACAAAATCCGTCGCAAAAACATATATTTTCGCGACGGATCCGTAGCTAAAATAGAAAAGGAAAAAATTGAATATTTTAGCGACCGAAAGTCAATGTTGTCGCTAAACATTTTTGATTTAGCGACGGATTTCCGTCGCTAAAAGTTATGGACAAAAAATTAATATATTAGCGACGGAAGCCGTCGCTAAAGGCTTTAAAGATTTATATTTAGCGATCGAATACGTCCCTAAATACATTGATATAAATGTTTTTATCTATTTAGCGACGGATTCCGTCGCTAACTTCGTTTTCGATGATGATTTATCACCTAAAATGTAACAAATTGTACATATTTTTGGATATTGAAATAGTTGAAATGTTAACTTATGATAAGACGTTCTATTTCATAAAATTTGAGTGAAAAAATAACTTATTGTTAAAAAATCTTAATAACATATATGTTGCACATGATATAAGAAGTTATATATGTAATAAATCTTAAAACATATAAGATGTTGTACATGATATTGGTGTTAAATGTATCATGTATTATAAATGATGTATTTATAAAATTAAATTGAAAGTAATCATGGTCAAGAAGTCATTATTTGGTATTGAAAAATCACGAAATTTTGAAAACCTACATTTTTGCGACGGATCCCATCGCTAAAATGTTAATTTGAACACTATTGACGACGGATTCCGTCGCTAATTGGATTTGTGTACAAATTAGGTTTGTATTTTGCTAAGGCCGAAATCATCTTATTTAGCGATGGATTCCGTCGCGAAATAGGTTTGTGCACACATTAGCGACGGATCCTTCGCCAAACTTAAGTACACAAAATGTTATGTTTTTTTCTAAAGCAGAAATCATCTAATTAGCAACGAAATCCGTCGCTAAAATGTTTATATATACGTCTTCTTCCTTCATTTTCTCTCTTCCTCTCTCTCTCCCTGACCCCGTCGTTCCCGCCGCCGTCGTCGCCCCTGCCCCTGCCGCTCCTGCTCCGCCTCCGCTCCCGCTGTCGCTGCCCTTGCCTTGTTCCTCTGCCCAGCCGCCGCCTCAACCACCGTCTCCGTCTTCCTGGCCGGCATCATCTTCCGCCTTGCCCGCTGCCCCGGCCGCCTGCCCCGGCCCGCTCCCTGTCCACTGCCCCGGCCCGTTGCCAGCCCGCCCAGTCCCACTGCCCCGCCCCGCCATCGTTGCCTACAGCCAGGGACGTCCTCCTGCAATTCGATATTTTTTGAATTCATCAGTGTTTAATTTTATCTTGTTAATTGTGATTGGGTTGAATGGATTTCAACGTTAAACGATGGATTTCAACAAATTTGTAATCCTCACAAAAAAGGTTATGGTTATATGGAAAATGCACGAATTTGTTTTAGATTGATCAACATTGTAAATGCATAAATAGTTGGTGTTACTAGTTTGGTGTTACTAAATGCAAAATATGACTTAGATTGATCAAAATAGTTATGTTATGAATTGATCTACCTATAAATTGATTATGATTTCTCTTTTGATAATCAACATTGTTGAGAATGTATTATAAGAGACCTTAGCATTCTTGGATTTAGGGTTATGAAACTTACGTGCATAGATACTCTAACAAATAATTCTGTCGTGTGCATCTTTTGTTGGTCAATACTTGCCTAATGAAATGTTCATTAATAACAAATAAGTTTGTTAGTACATTATCAATTAAGCATAATGATTCCTGAATT
>JAOVYX010017143.1:0-22885 GCA_035668315.1 Drosera spatulata | reverse complement strand
GACATTATGAAAGTCGAGTGATGCAGCAGCGGTGGAAGTGAGCTAAGAGAGTGATGGCTTCCCTTTGCAGTTTGCAGTTGGTTGCTATATTTCCCTTTTAACTTTATACTACACACTGCTTACGTTGAGGGTAGAATAGTACTAACTTGATACTGGAACAAAGAGTATGTATTATTCATGATAAAGAAAATGCAACGTCAAAGCTAACTTATTGGGGTATATGTAGCTAGTGCATCGGGTTTACAACAATTGGTGGAGGCAACTCGCGCACAGGTGATGCCGGAGGAAATACATCTATAATCATACTTTGATCCACCAAAGGTGCACAAAGCCTAATTAGTCTATCGCAAACATCACTATAATGTTCTGCCTCCCAAGTGCTATCGGTGTTACGCATGAAAACTTCTAATACATTCGATTTGCTTGCAATATGCTGCACAAAATAGGCCACCACTTCGAGAAACTCCTTTGACAATGTGAAATCACTAAGCGTCACTCCCTGTAGACACTGTGACAGACACCTTGACGGAGGACGATTCATATCATCTATTGAGATTAGACGATCAAAATCATCTGCCCTCAAGACGGAGCGCCAACAACCATATTCCTGAGTGTTAGGAAGAAAACATATTGCAAATTAGAAAAATGTTGTTGATATGGCGGCAATTATTACAGCTTAGATTTCCAATAAAAGGGCGAACAGGAGTATTATGGAGATGAACTACTCACGTCCCTGATTTCAACACATTCAAGAATGGGACTGTGCTCGAGCACATCCTTGATGAACGGCCAGCTACTGTAAGCATCCATCTCTAATGTCATCAGGTTGCGGAATAATGGTAGTTGTGGAGAAGAAGCAGTCGGAGGAACCTGCCAAACAGCGAAGAGCATAAGCATGTACATCAGGTTTATTCCATCAATTATAATCGACAAATTTATATGCTTGCTATATAAATACTCACATATCTGCTCCACCGGTGCAATTGGAGTTTCCTTGCGCTAGAAACTTTACTCAGGATCGCAGCTTGTTTGGCATTGTTACAGGTAAAATCACTGCTGTGAAGTCTTGTGCAGACCAAAGAAGGCAACTGCTTAGCGATGTCATAATTGATAAGACACGAGAGTGAAAGATCATTCCCGTCATCTATGTGTTCCATTTTTAGGCTCTGCAGCTCAATAGAATAGTCATGCACCTGTAAGAAACCCCAAAATTCATCCACGAAGAGTTCTTTAAGCATAGGGCAGCCCGAAGCGACATTTTCGAGCAAGTGCATCGACCATAGTGATACTTTACGGAGATGGAGAATTTCAAGGCTCGGAAGAGACAAAGATGGGAGTACTTTAAGGTCAAGTGCCCTCAACTTTAGGACAACAAGCTTCTTACTGTTGAATCCATTCATAAGCAGAGCCGTAGTACGCTCCGTTATGAAATTACCATTCAATTGAATCTCGCTGAACTCCTTGGACATCGCAGTACCAATCCACTTATGCAGGTGCTTTGCATCAACGTCGGGATAGATGTCAAGCGAAAGAGTCTGTGCCCCTGGTTCAATTCGACTTAGGACCTTATCCACATACGGAATAAATAATTCTTCTCTGGACTTAAAATAACAGTAAAAAGTGTCTTCTAAGTTCGTAATTCTCCCCACGTCAAGAACATGGATTTTAGTCCAAACATTGACCCATCTTTTTGACAATATACTCGTCCGAAAAGCTTCTAATGCATTTTGGTTCGATAAGATGTGAGCAAGAAGATCATCGGAAAGATCGCTCAAGCGATCAATAGTTTTCGCTGAATGCAAGCCCTTTTTGTTTTGGTTCCTGAACTCCTCTGTCCGTGCAATACAACTATTTGATTCGCAGCCACTGACAAAAAAGATTGGAGAATTAAGTCAGGAATCTTGCAAATAGTAACAAATGACCACTGGGCAATAGGATTATCAATGTAGATATAATGGATACCATGTGGGAAAAATAAAAACAGATTGGCACAAACCATTGACACTAAGATTATTCTTCATGGAACTTGTTCCAACGTTGAACTATCACTTATAAGTAATTAATTTGATGACCCCTTAGGTGATTCCTGTCATGGATATTCAAGTCAAACCAATATGACATGAAGAAACAGCTCATGAATATTATTGATAAAAGAGCTATCAATTACTTGTTAACCTTTTATCCCCTCGCTGTGTGTTTGCTCGACCAGAAAATTTATGATTATTGAATGTAACACTTACCGTAAAAGCATGTCAAAAAACGCATCTGCATCGCGATCAACAATGGCAGTGGGATTAACAATGGCTTCCACTGCTCTTATATTTGCTTTAGCCAATGATATCTGGTAGACAAGTTCGTCCATTGTTATATCTGACTACGTTCTTCCTGCTTTAGTTTCACAGAATATTGCTTAATTAGCTTCGTGTTTATGCCTTGACTCCTTTTTATTGATAGTTATTCTGCACTTAATAGATTGTTATCTTTATTTTATTTTATTTTTGTACTTTTTCATGATAAAATAGATGGAAATCATATCCTGGATAATTAAGATGGATAGGTTATCAAGATAAAATAATCTTATCCTTACCTCAAAATCTTTATTTTCACCCTATTTTTCACTTGTTACTGATATTCTGTAGGATAAATTGACCTACTCTTACGATAACTTTAACGACTACTCCTATACTCCTATCTCACACAATAACCTTTTTTTCAGAAATTTCTGACCTTTTTTCGCACCCCTACATCACATCTATAGATATAGGGCCATAATAAATGACATACGTTGGTTAGAAAAAATTATACAGTCAATATTACTTAAGCGTTCATTTCTGAGATGAATGGCCAAGATTCAAAGAATTTTCATTCCTTCTGCGGTTATTTTTTCCGAAAGGACCAATTCATCAGGAAAAAAGATCTCGGAAGAGCATTATAATTTTTGATACATCCGGGAAAAAATCCCGGATGGATTGGTTTTTTCGGGGAAAAAGAATCCCAGAAGGTATTTTCTTTTTGTGTATCCGGGATAATTTATCCCGATATCCGGGATTCTTTTTATCGGATAGGGATGAGTTTAAATTTAATCCAACGGTTCATTTTTCAAATGGACGGTTGACCTTTATTGGTTGGTTAAGGTTATGCAGGCAACGTATGCCATTTATCATCATCCATATAATACTAACAAAAAAGAACTGTATTCATTTAAGATTTTTTAATCTTCATCGTCTAAAATAATTAAACGGTTGAGATCAAATGTTAACAGATATAAATCTATACTATATATTAAACAAACAGAGGTTTCTTTTGTCTTCAATCGAGATCCTTTAATTTTGACCGTCCAACTTTTAATCCGATGATTATGATTAAATATTAATTAGTTTTAAAAAAATTATAAATAATAGTTAAATTAAAATAAAGAGAAAATTCATTTAGGATATAACTTTTTCAAAATATTATCAATAACATACAATTCGAAAAAATAAATCTCATTTGATACAATTTGTATTTTTCTCAAAACAAACAGCCATCTATACAACCAAATTGTTCAATTAATCAAATCTCAACCAAAACTCATCAAATTTTTTTTCTAATCACTCCATTTGATCTTACATACACGATTTTCATCCACAAAACATCTCAAATCTTTCAATTTAAAATTCGGTTTCGATCATTTCGAAAGACCTAACTATAAAATCATTGTTCGTTGATCGTTTTCAGTGATTGAGACTTTGATCTACTTGTTTGGGTTAGAATAATTTAGTTTTAGGATTGGATTTGACTGATTTTTATGATTTGTTTTTTTTTAAAAAATAAATAACAGGCGTACTGTTTCATTCCTTCAGACGTACTATTTTCAAATAGTACGCCAGCGTGTTTTTTCTTTATATAAAAAAAAAATTATGTTGGATATTATATAATAAGGTTTTTAATTTTATAAATATCACGTTATAAATTTTTGTTTTAATTGATTTTTTGTGCCTTTTGGATTTGTTGTATTTGAATTGACGTACAGTTTTGTTTTGTCCAGACGTCCTGCTTGAAATAATATGCCAATTCAATGAAACAGTGAGATAATGTTTTGTTTTAATTTTAAAAAAATAATAATTCATATTGGATACCATGTGATAATATTTTCAATTTTATGGATATCATATTATAAATTTTGTTCTTGTTTTTTTTTCTTTTTGATTTTTGGATTTGTTGAATTTGAAATTACACACCATTTTGCTTTGTTCTGAAGAACTATTTCAAACAGTGCATCACTTCAGTAAAACAGTACGTCTGAATACTGTCAATGCTTCATAATGTCAAACACTGCGTCAATACAATGAAACAGGACGTCTTAATAATTCTAAACTTTTTGGTTCTTATTTTTTTTTTAAGAAAAGAACATGATGTTTACTAAATAAGGATTTTTTTAATTCTATTAAGATCATATTATAAATTTATGTTTAGCCATTCATTTAATCTTGTGTTTTTTTTTTAAAAAATAGGTGCACTATTTGAAAAATATCGACGTCCTGATTGAATGAAACAATGTGTCTATGTTATATAAATAGTGCGTCCGAATATTTTGATCATGTAAACAAACGAAGTATGTTTCCTTTTTCATTTGTCAATGAACGTTATCGTCTTATCAAATGATTCTAATTTTCTTTTCAAAGTTCGAACGAAAAATTCTAATTGATCAATTTCATATTTTTTTCATTGGATTATGTTGTTGAAATAGTGTGGCGTTCATCATTGATGAGCGAAATTGAATTCGAGTGATGATTTTGATTTTTCATTGGATGTTAAGTTTCGATCTTTTGAAAAACTCTAACTAACAAATCATTGCTCCTTTATTGTTTTCTGAGCTATTCGTTCTCCCCTCTCGGTTGGCCTTTGCCAACGACTAGAACACGTTTCTTAATAATACACACACACATATCTGATATATTTTAATACCCTCATATCATATCAGTTAAAAGATATATATTAGATCTTTATTTTATCATACGATCAATACGTTTTTATTTTTTTATCCCGTGCATTACTGCAGGGGCTAATAGACTAGTATTAACCTAATTCAAAATAAAAATAAATTTGATCTTATTTTTTATTATTCGAAATCGATTGAACAATTAAATAAAATGTGTAAAAATAAATCATTTCAACGTGAAACCTCAATGGTTGTATAAGTTACGTAATTTAACGTAATGCTTGTTACGCGATGATCAGATATGATTTGATATAAAAACGAAACTTATATTCGTACATATAAAATAATACAGAATACGTATATGTTGTAGTTATTATGGCTGGGAAGGAGTAATAGTTTGTTAAGAAATCTTAACTATAATAATATATCGTGGATTTAGAGTTTATATGGTTAGCTACACAGAAAGTTATATATGTTTATATCGTTGGATCTTCAAATTAGTGATTGAGATTAAAAAATAATTTCTTTTTTTTAAATGAATTCTTTAGTCTCATTATTGAATCCAACAACTGAAATTGAGTATTAGTAAAACTATCTATTTCTCTCATAATTTTTACATCGTTTTATCAATTTACGATGTTCCATTTTGTTTACAACATGTCCTAAAATGGAATACCTTTTATGCAATGAAGACAATATTACCCTTCGTTCAAGTTTTCCCTGCTTTCATTTTTTTTTTTTTTTGTTATTTGTTATTTGAATTTTGATTTTGAGGGAAAAAATAAAGACATTTGTGTTATTATTTTCAAAGTTATTTGTTCATCAAAACAATTTATTATAATATTATTAAAAGGGAGAGAATAGTAGATTATCGGTAGTTGTGGACAAATGTTCTCCTTCGACAAAAAGGACAGAGAGAAGAAGATAACTCGATCTTTCACCCCAATTTTTTCACTGCCCAACAAATTTCCTCGCTGTAAACCTCTTCAAAACCCCTTCACTGCTAGGGTTTCGCTGTCCCTTCAATGGCGATCACCACTCGCGTCCTCTCCCTCTCCCTCTCCCTCTCCCGCTCTCTCCTCGCCCGCCCTCCGCTCCTTTTCCACCTCCCATCGCCATCTCTCTCCTCCTCCGACTCGATTCCCTCGACAGATTCCCTCACCGGGACTCGCCGGGAGTCGGCGCCTCGGATCGAGCTTCTGCGCCGGCCGTGTCGATCCCTAATTGGACGCAGTAGGAGAGGGAGACATTAATACGCGACGACGGATGTGATTTTAGGCACTGGCTTGTGGTGATGGAGACGCCGGAGGATAAAGGTATAACGAGGGACGAGATCTGTGATTGGAATGTCCGGACCCTTGCCAAGGCTGTAGGAGGTAATGTAATGTGATAAGAGTTATGTTATTTATTTGGTATCACTTATGGTTTTTTTTTTTTTTATGTTTTCGTTTGATTGGTAGTTGAAACAAAAGTGTTTTGTTTTTAATTCATGTTTCTGAAATGGATCGAACGAAAATAGAAAACCAAAAAAAAAAAAAAAAAAAAACTTCAGTGTTCAGTTTCTGTTTCATGTGTACATTATTCAATATTTCCTTGCCAAATTGATAGCCAAAAAATGACGATGGCATTTTGTTTGTCAAATTTGACAATAGAAATGGTATTGCCATATGTCACCACTTCCTTTTATCTCAAAGTTGTCATTTGGGTTGTCAAAATATTGAAATGGCAACCAAATGAAAGGTCATGGTGGAGTTGCTCTAAATGGCCTACAAGAAAAGTATATATTGCTTGAACTATTATATGGATTTCATGACAATTGCGCACGTTGCAACTATATTGGGACAAAGATGGTTCTATAGAGAGACTTGCTCAACCCTGATAATGGAATTCCTGGAAAATGAGAATATTATGACCTTCTAGAGTGGAAAACGAACATTCTGTTTACATTTTGTGTGTGGTTATGCTGTCTTTGTATTCGCACTGTTCCGAGCTAGTGCCCTGATTATTCGCACCCACATGATGTGAGCTCTTTTCCAAATACACGTCAACGTGTGTGAAGCTTCAAGCCCTGTGAAGCCAAGCACCATAATTGGTTTTTAAGAGCGACCAGTGTGTGATTTGGTAAAACCTTTCGTTTGTCATGATGCTGTCCTTTTTCGGTTAGTCAACCTGATAGTTAATTTAATACGAAAGCTGACATGTTAAATTTCTACCATCTGCTTAAATTTGCTTTGTATCCGTCTCAGCTTATAACCGATATGGGTTAACCCGACAATCCTTTGTCCTCACATATTAGTTTCGGTTCTCAAAGAATGTTTTTTAAACAACACTGAAGTTTTCTCATTCTTAGAGCTATTATTATGCTCAAGTGTAGGACTGACATAGTGATCATTCATGTACATGCAGAGTTTTGGAAACAGGTCTCGCTGATTGAACCCTATCGTGTCATTTTTGGCGCGTAAGAGATAAGTTGTAAATGCTCGTGAATGCTTTCGTATCATGTTATCAAATGGGAACTTTGACATTCCAGAAGAAGCAACCTACACAAATGTATAGCAGGTATCTGCTTCTAGATATGGCAATTGAGTTATGCTGCGTTTTTCTCCTTCTATTACCTGTTTGCTGGCTAACCTGATGCGGTTGTGTTTCCTAGATTTGGAGCCATGGGAACTCTGCCAATGATCGCTCTGTGCTTGTGGTGACCGAGCAATTGCTGATGGGAGCCATCTTGGTTACATGAGGCAAGTTTCAACTTTTTTGGCTTTTCTCTTGTGTGACTTGTTACTCGCCAAGAGTCAGATCGTGGCTCTGGATGCCATTACTAAGCACTTGGTACTCGGCTTATTCTTAGAATGGTGAAGAATGCCGAGGAGTTGAACGGAAAACATTGAGTCTCATTGCAACCGAGGAGTACCACTCCATTGTTTTCAAGGAGCCTTGTTCTGTGTTAGGATTAACATTGGAAGTCGTCCTTCAAAAAGAAATTCAAGCGGAAGATCGTGCGATCCCATGAATCTTCACTTGAACGCAAACAAGCTGGAGAATCATGTAGAAGCTAAAACCATCTCAACGATTTTTGGTAGAGTACTTACCACACAATTTTATCGCAAATTAAGACACCTGTTTGAAAAATTGAAGAAATGTAGGTTTCTATCCTAGCAAATGTGCCCTAGAAAGTCTCGATGGATAGAAAGGAAAAAAAAAAAACCACAATGCAATAATGATGAAGATAAATAGATAATGTCATACAAGGTATACTATTGACTTTTGAATACAAAAACATGATCAAATTTAGAAATATGATAATTTAGGGTTGTTTGGTATCATTATTCAGAAAACTAAAACTAATAATAGAAATAGAAAATCAGCAATTAAAATAAAAATCGTCTTACAATATAAAATGCTTTATTGTAAGAGAATTCTTGAATATTATAAAAAAAATAAAAACTGAAAAGTATTTTTTTTTTGGTTTTTTGTTTTCTATTTTCATTTAAAAAACATGAACCGAAACAAACTTTTTTTAATCGATCAATTAAAAAAAAAAATAAAAAAAATATCAAACACCGACGTCCCTGCTAGGATGATCATACTTAACAGTGTTCCATTATTTATTTAGGATGAAGGGCATTTAGGTCAACTGGATACAGGATAGTTAGTCAGTTGGGGCCGTTAATTTTTTTTAGAAGGTTCTTTTATTTCACATGGTCTTCTCCCTCCCCTTTCTTCACCTTCCTCCCTCAGACACTGAAATCAAAAGATTCGCCAACAAACTCAAGAACGAACTCTAGTGTTCGAACTGCTCATCTCAATTGAGCCTGTTGATCTCCGATTTCGTTACAAAATTCTGCAATGGATTCCTTTTCAAAGGCTTCAGAGAACTGCGACCAGAATCCTTCAAGGTAACGATGATACGAGAAAAGGGATGCTTTCGTGCATTCGATATGTGAAAAGGGATGCTTTGGGTTCCTACTCTTGTTTCTCTGTAAACTTGTTGTTTTCTTGGCCAGTGGATGATCAATTGTGATGGCTTCTTGCAGCTCGGATGAAAAACGAAAATGGCTGTGTTTTTTCGTTTTTTCTTTTTTTTTCCACATCTTCCCTCTCTCTCTCCCTCTCGTATTCTCCTGCCACTTTCTTCATCGTCATCCTTCGATTTCCTGTGTTTCAAGATCTTCAACTGTGATTGGTTGTTATGTTTTCTTGCATTTCCATTCTTTTCTCCAATGGAGTGCTCAGATGTTGATATGTCGGTTACTGATTTTTGTATAGTGATAGGAACATAAACATTACTGCTTTGTTTTATGCATTCTTATCCTAGTTTTCTTGTTTGTGATTGGTTGTTGTGTTTTCTTGCAGTTGGAAAGGGTCTGCTACTTGCGACTTGAAAATGGCTGCCGAGTACCATAAAACCGGAATCGATGCTGCGAAGAACTTGAGAAGCGCTCATGAGTTATACAGCAAGGCTATCGAGTGCGGTCATAGTTCATGTGATGTTTGGGTGGACCGTGCGAGTCTTCATTTGGGAATCGGGAACATCCTTCAAGCTTTTCAAGACTGTCAAACAGCTCTAGAAGTGGACGGCAATAATTCGAGGGCACATAAGACCATGGCTGTGTTACAAACTAGGTGAGAAGTTAATCGAATATGTCACTGAACTGTTTCGGTGTCTTTGTTTTAATATGTTTGGGCGTGCCGACACTGCAGGCTTGGAGATGTGGATGCTGCGAGAGGGCATCTTTTGATAAACGAGGGTAATGATCAACGGATTGCGGAACTCAATGTTATTACTGATCACTTAAACGTGTGTATGGAAGCACGAAACGCAAAGAACTGGCGAGGCATGCAATTAGCCGCAGAGGATGCAATTAAAGCTGGTGCATACTGTAGCCGTTGTTTAGTAGCTTGTAGAGTTGCAGAACTTTGAATATTTTGCCCATTTACAAGCAAGTTTTTTTGCTTTGCCGAATTATCCAGTTTCAAAATAGACTCTCGCTTCTACAGCTTCAATGTAAACTGTTGATGACATTCCCAAGAATCTTCCTCCTGAAGTGTCATCAACTCCCAAGAATCTTCCTCCTGAAGTGAAGAAGTAGGATTTCGACCTATCAAGGACTCTGCTTCTTCAACTAATCTGAGCCTAGTAGGGATTCAATAGTAGCTTGTAGAGTTGAATCTCTGCTAGGGCTCAGATTAGTTGAAGAAGCAGAGTCCTTGATGTCTGTCATGAAAAGCGATGGGTCGAAATCCTACTTCTTCACTTCAGGAGGAACATTCTTGGGAATGTCATCAACAGCTTACATTGAAGCTGTCGAAACGAGAGTCTATTTTGAAACTGGACAATTCGGCAAAGTAGAAGAACTTGCTTGTAAATGGACAAAATATTCAAAATTCTGCAACTCTACAAGCTACTAAACAACGGCTATAGTATGCTCCAGCTTTAATTGCATCCTTTGCGGCTAATTGTATGCCTCGTCAGTTTTTTGCGTTTCGTGCTTCCATACACACGTTTAGGTGATCATTACCCTCATTTATCAAAAGATGCCCTCTCGCAGCATCCACATCTCCAAGCCGCACGCCCAAACATATTAAAACAAAGGCACCGAAACAGTTCGAGTGACATATTCGATTAACTTCTCACCTAGTTTGTAACAACAGCCTGATTATTAATAACCAAAGAACGTTTTAGCTATCCGTTACTGCTGTTTTACATTCTCTGTTTTTTTATTTAATAAATCTGCAATCATCTGGCCTGTAGCCATTTTCACTTTCGGTGCTGTATAATTTGTACCGTTCAGTGAAGAAAAAGCTAGGAGGAAGATATACTCTGTCTCAACCCAAAGCCATTACGCATTTAGAGCCTTGGTAAATGAAAATTTATCATATAAACTCAAAGGTAAGTTCTTAATTGACTATTCTCTGATTGGTTGATTAATTTTTTGCTTGAGGAAGTTATATCCTCTCTTACTTTTTTAATTTTGTCCGAGGTTGAAGGAGTTCTTTTTGTTCTGCCTGATGCTTATTTGGATGTGAAGAAAAGGAATACGGAGGTCACTTCTTATCAGGCTTTGTGATTCTCTATCTTTTCAGTTTCTCTTTTTGGTGAACTGTAAATCCATAAACTATGAGGGAAAGATATTGAGAAGACTGAATGTGCCTGTGGGAACTGGGAAGGTAGAAGTTGCTTCATTCGAAGTGCAATTAAAGGAAATACTGCTGAGAAAGCGAGAGATGTGATCGTAAGCCTCAAAGAGGCACGTATAATCTCAATCAAGATAACTTGTTTGGTAGAGGAAGTAGATGAAAACCAAAAGAAAACTCGAGTTTGGCTCCCCAAAAAATAAAATAAAAATAGTGAACATGTCCTGGCTCCTTTAGGATAAGAACTCTTGAAAAGATGATTCTTATCAGCCTAATTAATGGGAACTCAAGGGTTATATAATGATGTAGACTTTAGCTGCGGGAGATACTTGACCATTGCATTGTCTCAAGAATTCTGTTCACTTTGCCTCTTCAATTTCCTGCATATGTTTTAGAAGTTTTTCCATGTTGTGATTCACTCCTGTCTTTGGCAGACCATTGGCATGAAACTTAATACCTGGATCTTTGGGAAGTATCTTCTTGCATGCTGTTTGGAAGTTCAAGATTTATGTGTGCTAATGACACGTGTCGGAAAAATAAAAAAAATAATTCAGAAAGAAAGAATAATTCCGACACGTGTCTTGGACGTGTCGAGGGAGTGTCGATGTTGGGAAAGCGTCCGACATGGACACGAAGGCTCTTTTGAAGTGTCGGTGCTTCATAGCCTTGGGTTATGCCTTTCTAAACTTAGAATGTATTATCTTCAAAATCAGAGTAATCATATACTAGTTCACAACATACTAGTTACTTGCTAGGGAACAGTATTACACTAGCTACCTGGGCATACATTCATAAGTAGATATGATAGAGGACAAATTTTGTGAGATATGGGCATAGTTGATCAAAGCTCTAGAGACAGGAGTATCTTTTTTCTTGGGCTAGCTCTTATTTAGCAGTGTCGTTACCTGATTCATTGTCTCACATGGATTGAGAAGTTATCCTATGGCCGTTGGTCGTTCTAAAACCAGTTAGAAATCTAGCATTGCTGGATCAACTCTTCACACTTGTGTTCATTTATGCTTAACAATAATGGATTAACTTAATTTTGAGTCGATGACTGCGGGAGCCAGCATCTGCTAGGATGTCTTTTGTATCATATCTCAGGGAACATGGGCTAGTAAATCCAATCAGATTATGCAATGAAGCGACCAACAAATGCTCCAAGCCTAGGTGGTGATTTAGTCTGAAAAATTGGCAGCTGGCTGGACTAAAAAGAATTTAAGGTAATTTCTCATATTTGTTTTATGTTTAAAAATTTAGTGGTTGAAGTAGAAATTGGGTAGTATCTTAATTCTATTGTGAATTGTTATGTTAGTGGAGTATAAAGATTCGTGAAAGTGGATTCAATGCACGTGTCTTAATTCAGCGAGATTTGAATATGTTCTACAGATGACATGAAATTTATTTTTTAAGTGTCGAACCTCCATATTCTCCTGGACAACGTTAGTGGATTTGGTTCCTCTTGATGGTTCTAATGCGAGACTCGGTTAAAACTGTATGTGCTCATGCTTGTTCTGTCATGTGTTTCACCTTTCTTTCAAAAGCGTTCCCAGTTGGACTACCTTAAAAATTTTATGCTGTAGTGATCATTAGTGATTCATGATCTCCTGAGACATGTGCTTTTATTTCATGTGATTATTTGGCGTTAACTGGACTGTTATCGATAGAATTGCATTCTGTTATAATGATTATTGGTTCAATATCTTCCGTGACCAGTGCTTTTATTTACTGTTCTGGAAATCTAACCAAGTAAAATACGACTGCAGTGGAATATTTCTTTGTCTGATTCACTGTGTCTTGGGTCACAGATTCAAGCAGCTTTTCGTACTGATGAGATTCAAAGTACAGCACCAACTCCACCAGATGAAATGAGAGCTGGAATGAGCTACTTCCATGAAACCATTTGGAAGGGTGTTCCTAAGTTTTTAAGACGAGTTGACACAGCTCTGAAGAACATTGGAATAAATGAGCGGGTTCCATATAACGCCCCCCTTATTCAGTTCTCCTCATGGATGGGTGGAGATCGAGATGGTATAGTTATCTACACCAGGATGTTGGAATTATAGTGTAACATTGGATTTTGGAAAATAAATCAAGATAATAATACACAAACAATACGAGTAACACATGTTCAGTAGCTATGCTCAGATATGTTATATCCTCTTTAGCCCGATCGTTTATTTTATCTGTTTGACATTTGTGCAGGCAATCCTAGAGTGACGCCAGACATGACAAGGGACGCGTGCTTATTGACTAGAATGATGGCTTCTAACCTTTACTTTTCCCAGATAGAGGATCTCATTTAACTTCATTATGTCATTATGTCATTTGACTTCATGTAAGTTGCTACCCGATAGATGATATGCCTCTCAAGTGCTTGCTACGTTCTTTAATTTTGTTTTGGCAGTTATCCATGTGGCATTGCAGTGATGAACTCCGTGTTCGTGTTGAAGAGATTCACAGGTCCTCTAGAAAAGACGCGAAACACTACATAGGTACATGCTGCAGCTATGGTCCATGTACTTTTATTATTTACTCATTCAGTAAAACTGTAAAAGCTTTACTTTTCCAGGGCCCAATTTCCCTTCTCTAAAGTGGAATTTTAAACTTAAAATTGCGGAAATCAACTGACAGGGATTTTGCTTCTTTTTTTCCCCTTCACAACTGCGGAAATCGACGTAAAACTGCCTGAAATATGTTTTTGAAATATTTGAAAGTTCGCTAATCCTTCATTCATTCAAGTCTTATTATGCTTAAGTAGAGCTCTGACACAGTGAGCATTCACGTCCATGGAGAGTTTTGGAAGCAGGTGCCCATGGATCTTTGCTTGGACGCAAACTAGGTTCCATCTACCAGTTTACTTGGTTTCGGAGCCGCATTCAAACATGTCATTCAGAAGGATTTAAAGAACCTCCGCTTGCTTCAGGAGATGTACAATGCTTGGCCATTCTTTAGGGTCACCATTGATTTAGTTGAAATGGTGTTCTCCAAAGGAGACCCTGGAATCGCTGCATCGTATCACAAGCTACTTGTTTCGGAGGAGCTGTGGCCGTTGAGCGAGCGACTCAGAGCAAATTATGAAGAAACGAAGAACCTCCTGCTCCAGGTAAGACTGCATCCTCCTTCCTAAATCCTGAGAAAATTTGGTAATTAGCTTAGAATACCACCTGCAAATTACTAGTGTTCACCAGAAAAATCGTAGAAACGAAGTAGCGTTTTTGTCCCAGGAAAATACTGTCACCGTTATTACTCTGAAAATAGCTTTTGTGCTTAGAATTCAACCTCAGATTCTCTTGGAATCAGTAAACATCATCTACCAGAATGATTGATCCATACTTATTCAAGTCAAGCCGATGAACTGCGCGGAATATAAACTCTGATCACCCTCTCCCTTATAGTCTTATTGCAAATTTTTTTGTTGATTTACCTAGTTTGCTTTCCCAATCGATCTTCACTGCCTCACTGAACTTGTCAACGTCTCTGTGTCTGTTTTTTCGCAGATTTTGAGTGCGATCCCTACTTGAAGCTGAGGCTGCGGCTTCCTGACTCCTATGCGACTACACTGAATGTCTGCCAAGTCTATACAAACTCATCCGCGACCCCAGCTACCATGTCAACTTGAGGCCTCACATCTTCTAGGAATACACGGAGTCATTTAGTATGCCTGCTGCTGAGCTCGTGAAGCTCAACCCAATGAGTGAGTATGCTCCCGGATTGGAGGACATTCTCATCTTGACCATGAAGGGGAGAATGCAGAACACTGGTTAAGCTATTTAAGCTAGCTTTGCTCTTCTTTTTTCTTTTTTCGGCCTTCTATTTTCCGTATTGACATTGGAGTAGCTCGACCTCCTGTTAAAGATTATGGGAACTTCGTTATGAACAAAATAGTCAAGTCGTTATGAACTTCGTTATGGGGAGAATTATTTCTTCAATAATTTGGTTGGAAATGACTAAACGCATAACAAGAAAAATTGATTTCAATTGTTTCGGATTTGGTCATTTTTGTTCTACAACTATCTAATTCTATTTATTATTATGCAACAGTTTGGCTAGGGTTGTAACTTCATGTGGGTTGAATTTTTTTATTTTTTTTTGTTTTAGTGAGGTTTACCGTGAAAGATGAGAAAAGAGGTAATGAAGCTTAATGAGCAATGTATTTGAAAATTTTACCTGCATTATGAATATGATATAATCTAAATTAAAAAGTGTTATATTCTTTATGCGACAAAGTCAGTTTTTGTTCTCTTTTTGAGAAAACATTGTTAGTATTTTATTTCATAAATTTAGACAATAAATTGTTATTATCTTCGTTTCAAAATTATTATACGGTTCGTCCAAATTGTTTGTGAAGAGAGAAAAATTATATGATTGAGAATTAAAAAAATAAAATAAAAAACAAATTTATATTTACTTAGGTAAGAGTAATATTATAATTATATTGAAATGATGAAAGTACGATCCAGGTGCATAAAAAATCATGTCAGGAAAGCATCCCTTTCTGTCTTAATTTACCACAACAGTACTCATATTTTCAAATTCGACCAGAACATATACTCCAATCCCCAAAAAAACCAAATACAACAGTATTCACTGCATCGCTGCGATGCTCTCTCGCCATTGTCGCTCGATCTCAATCTCCACGGCCGATTCATGTCAAAGGCGACGACCGATTGACGCTGAAGAGACGTTGCCAGTCTGCACTCGGACTCGACGATCGGGCGATGTCGATGGCGACGGCGATGGTGAAGGTATAAGTGCGATCGACATTGCTCTTATGATCGAAAATGGAAGGGGAAATTGGAGTCGGGAGATCGGAGATGAGCGGAAATGAATCGAGGAGGAAGAATGATTCACGTTTACTCTTCCTCTTCATCTTCATATTCGTCTTCGTTTTCATGTTTTTGTGTTAGTGATTTATGAGAATCCTTTCTATTTTGATCATCAATGGTGGTCGGTGATCGTGTTTATACGTTTTCATGAAGCAGTTCGAGGAGTACACAGGTCATTAACGGCGATTGAACTGATGATGTGTGTATGACTTTAGATGAGGCTTGGTTTAATTGTGGTTTCGGTGATGTGTTTAGTGAATCGTGAAACTAGGATTTGATTTCGGTGCTATGTGTTGGTTTTCTTGTTTTGTTGCTTGCTGTTTGTTGCGGAATGTGGCAACTGGCAATGGCCATGAATGTTTGCTTGAGACTTTGACGCTGTAAGAATACAGATAATAATTATCTGATTTTAATTCGATTCTAGGATACGGTTTCAGAATTGTCAATCCGATCTCACGAATTTGGTTTTGTTGAGTGTAAAACCTGTTTCTGAGTAGCAACAACATGTTGTTTCGGTCATTTGGTTGCATATCTGGTATCGCTTTGAATAGTCCGGCTGATATCTAGAAAAGATTGTGATCGTTTTGTGTGCTCTGTGAGAGCGAGGTATCGATCTATAGGTATTGATAGATAGATTGAGAGATACAGGAAGAAAGAGGTGTAGAGGCATTGAGCTACAGATTGAGGAATAGGTAAATATAAAGAGGGGTGTATAGTCATAGAACAGAACTGAACTGTAAGGAAGTACCTTGGTTGGAGGAGAAATTTTGAGGTTACCTACATGATCAAATCTTTTTGACGTCAGTCAGATGATCTATGACTTCCGGGGAATTGAACTCTACGAGGTTTTTCTCTGAAACTGTTAGGTTGGATACATATTCCGTTGCAGTATTGTGCAGAGACATCGTTTGCTTTTTCACCAAAAGGCTTCGAGTTATCACAAGGGTTTGCTTTTGATGGCTAGGGAAATCTGAGTTACTTGTTGAGTGATGCATGCAGTAACTTGCTGTTGTATGGTTCAGCATATGTTCAAGTTGTTGTATTTGTCACTCCTGTCCTTATTAATCTTGGCTTCTCGGTTTATCTTTATACCCATTTTCTTTCAGGAATTAAACTTGTCATTTTCTTTTTAAAGAGAAAATAGGAAATATTACCGTATATTATGTTGATTTCAAATTTGAAGAGCAAACCATAGCTGTTTCTGAATCTTCCAGCCATCTCTGATAGTTTCCTGCATCCTTTGGGCTCTTCAGCATAGTTAGTATTAGAAAAATGCACATATTATTGGTGTGGGTTCCTAGTATATATCTCGCATAGTTCAACCACCCATAGTGTTTTTTCCGTTTCTTACATGTACTTTACTAACTATGCTCTTCAGGTAGATAATGCTGTGCATGGAATGTCTAAGATACAGATCAGCATACCTCTGCTTGTTCTGGCAGGAATATTGGGCTTCCTCTGCCTTTGAAGGCTGCATCACATGCGTAGTTTCTTCCACCAAATTATGAACTTACTTTTCTCAGAGGCCTTGTGTGACTTCCTCGCCCGGTCTAGCATCAAGACAAGAGCATATCCTGGGTATTATGCACCAGATTACACATCGATCTTCTATCCAACAGGAGTAGCAGCTAGTCCCTGATTATCAAGCAGAAGACCTCGAAGTTATCTTTGCTGAGCTGCAAGGTATTCCTCAATGACAATTCTGTGTTTTAATATGAGGATATTTCGATAAGAGATGACATGAGAAGTCTGATGAGTGCTCAGGGATGGATTTCCAAGCAGTGAAGGTTTGAAGGCTGTGCTTATGGAATATGGATCCTTGTGTTGTAGTGACGGAGCTCACTGCAGTGAAGCAAGGTGCAAGTATTAATAATCATCTGACTTATTGACTTACAGTAAACACCAGTTTTGAAGGCTGAAATTGATCCTGTGAAGCAAGAGCTGCGGCAAGGTATTCCCAAGTCCATTTCTAGGTGTCAAAATATTTCGTCAAATAATGATGCTGTATGAATTCAGGTTTGCTGTTGGTAATGAGTAAATGATATGTTGAGAAGTACTATATGCTGAAGCGATGGAGAAGAAAACTGTTCCAATGGCTCGAGAGGTGGAAAAGTTTCTTACTGTGATGGCCAATGCTGCAAAGTGAGTACAACCCGCTGTGCTGTTGGAATCCAGGTGCAATTTGTATTTAGTTTCTTTACAAGTCATAAAAGCAACTCACATCTCATGATGGTGTTCTTGGATGATGAATTATGCTTAAGTGTTAATGACTGAAATCATCTATATATCATGCTGACGTTAGGGAAAATAGTCACGAGGTTCACTAGCAATCTCCTTTCCTTCGTACACTAGTACACATGTACTGCGATTGTATAAATAAATCTGTATGTGGACGTCCTGTGAGGCTGATCACTCTTGGTCTTGTTATAGCCAAAAGTGGTCTTGGTATTTGCGTGTCTTCTGGTTGGGTTGGGGTAGCCTCCGGGTAGGGACTTCCATCATTGAGATTTGTTAGAAGTATGTATACTTCACTCTAGAGCTTTTCGCACGTGTAAAACTTCACTATGTTTCTGCATTAGTTTTTCATAAACCGCTCAAGGCAATTCAGCTGGTCGTCGTTTGCAGCATGAAACGGATGTTTGGATAAAAAATTCAGTCTGAACTGCAGCATGAGTAGGGTGTCTCTTGAAGTTATAGGCTTTTTTGACTTGAAAAAGAATGTTACTAAAGTTCCTGAGACTTCAGAGAATTATAGGTTGGAAGTGTCACCTCTCAATACTTGGACATGCATGTTTATGAGGGAAGGCACCCACATGTAGTAAGCATTCAGAGCTCCAAGGACGTACATATGAATCGTGACTGTTGTCTTAAGAATTATTACTGCTTTCATTACAAGTTGTTAGTTATCTGATGCATATTTTGGGTGGTTTAACTCATTTCTTATGGAAGCCTGTTCTCTGACTGCCAAAACAATTAGTTTTAGTATCATCACCTTGAGTCCCAAAGAATCTTTTAATTCCTGGCACGGTTTAGTATCTTCTTACTCGGTGCATCCTTTTGGGTTGCGTCACTTAATGCTGTGGTATGAACCCAAATTATCTTGAGCAACATGCGTGCATGCTTGTGCAGATTCATGCATGCATCTCTGAATAAGCCTCATTGGAGAGTTATGGTGGTATTCTAGGTGCATGGGTTGCTAATTTTATGTACAAGGCATGGCAACGCACGTTGAAACTTGAAACCGGTTTCTCTGTGAACTCGCAGGTTATTTTCTTCAAACATTCCTTAATCTTGATTCCATGTTGCTATTCTGCAGGTTCTATGCCAAGTGTGTCAACCCAGGAGCTGGAAATGCAGGAAATTGCTTGGAAATCTTCCGATCTCCTTTTAAGTATATTAGCAGGCTGGAGCTGTGAATTATTCTCCTCCTCGCCTCATTCTAATTTTCTGAACGACAGCTGGGAATTATTCTTCTTATTGACATGGACCTGGTAGCTGGAAGGGCCTCATAAGATACACGTCCAACTGGAAAAGGTGAACTTGCTTCTAGATCATGCTTTGGGCTTGTCTTCCTTTTCTTCTCCTCCATGTTGATATCTGGGCTGCATGTGTTACTTGGCTTGCATATGTTAGTTGCATAACTTGTAGGAATCTCTTAATCTGCTGAAAGAGCCGATTGATTGGTTGAAAGTTGAAACCGTTGAGTTATTAATGCTCTATAGTCTTAGTTACTTAATCGAGCGGTTTTCTATTGACCAAAACCATTGTTTAGACAGTTCAGAAATCAAAACCGAACCTGACCAACTCAGCCCAATGTATTGACCAGATGAACCATTCAGGTTTATATTGTTTGATTGCGGTTCTGTAAATTGTTTTGGAGCAGATTTAACACCCTTATCTGGAGGGCCTAGTTCCTCATGCTTTTAACTAGTTCCTTAGTCCCCCATGTACATGATGTGAGCTCTTTTCCAAATACACGTCAACGTGTGTGAAGCTTCAAGCCCTTTGAAGCCAAGCACCATAATTGGTTTTGAAGAGCGACCAGTGTGTGATTTGGTAAAACCTTTCGTTTGTCAAAATGCTGTCCTTTTTCGGTTAGTCAACCTGATAGTTATTATTTCCCAAAACCAACACTGAGTATAAGTCGAACATGAATTTAGCACATCATGATCAGAATCACCTCCTCCAACACATCATCACCCTCATCCTCATCATTCATGACCTTTACTTTTCCGGTTTCAAGAAAGAAGACGAGGAGGCGGGACCTGAGCGGATTGATTGGTACTTTGAGTTGGTGATTGTGTTTGGGAGAGGCAGTGATGGTGACATCGATGACGACGACGTCGAAGGAGAGGTTGTGGCAGGAGGGGCGATGGGAAGGGACGGTGACGGATGATGTGGAAGAGGAGAGGAAGAGGGAGAAGAGAGAGTGGAGAAATAAGATTGTATGTTTTGAAAATTTTTTATTAGGTTGTATTCTTTTAAGCATTATTTTGAAAAAATTATATACTAGGAAAATTTTCTGTAATTATTTCACAATAAATTCTTGTTTTTTTTGGAGAAGAAAAAATAAGAAGTTTTTATTTTATAATATACATTTTTTAATCATTATAATATTTTAAAAAATAATCAAATATGCTATACTCGTTGTCCCTCGCTCAAATCTGGCTCCGTCCTTGTAAAAAGGTCAAAGTTTTGTCGCTTTAGATAGAGAACTATAAATTCTCTACACCAACAACAACATCATCAATGGTTTTTTTTTATTGTTTTCATATTAATTAAGAAAATCAATATATCAATAGTATTATATTCGATACAGTATTGATAGTGAAATTGGAATAATATGAAGCATAAGCAATACCCAAAAAAAAAAAAAAAAATACGAGGCATAAGTAACAACAACAACTACTTTCAAGGTATTTTATTATAATATATTGTGATCAACAGATAGATTATTTTTGAATATCCTCACAAAGAATTAAAGGGATTTCAACAAGTGTTTGTGTTCGATGTGTGCTTTATATGATTTGTTGATATGGATGGTTTACATATGATGGTTAAAGTTCGTCATTGGCTCTTTCGACTGCTTGGTTAGCTGTAGTTACAAATGATTTCGCTTCAAAATCAATGGATTTAAAGAACCAAAACGGGGAAATTTTACAGGGAAGTGTAGAGGAAGAAGTAGTTGATTGTTGATGAGTGCCTCAAATCCGCGTTCGTCTCTGCGTCCTCCCCGCGTGGCTTCTCCTTCCTGCGTTCTCTCCGCGTGGAGTTCCCCGCGTGGCCTTGCGTGTGGCTTCTGTGTTCTTGAGCATGGTTCCCTGCAAATAAGAAGAAGGAGAGGCGGGGAAGAGAGACAGAGGAGTAGAAGAGAGCTGTAGAGAAGAGAGGAAGGAAAGTGAGTGGAGATAAGGAAGGGGAGAGCAAAGCTTATCCAATTCACATACACACAAAAATATATTGAGGGTTTAAGGGAATTATTTTAAAGATTATTATCTCTATCTTTTATTGTGAGATTCTCAATGTTTTGAGTTTAGCTCATTTTGTATTTCCTCATTTAATTAATGGATTCTTCGTCGTTGGCGACCGTCCGTGATTTTTCCCGTAAGGGTTTCCATATAAAAATCTTTGTCTCATTTATTTTTCGCATTTGTTATTGTTTGTGTTTATAATTAACAGACCCGTTTGTAACAAATTGGTATCAGAGTTTGGAACGTTTCAATCCTTATTTCCTACACTGGGTTCGCCCACGTAGGCTTAGAAACGAACGTTGTTAAGTTTGGAATTTAAGTTATATTTTTTACGGGTCAGTTTTCGTGTATTTTTTCACAAAAATTAATTTTTTCCTCGGGTGAACAGTGCTGAAACAGTGTTCAAACAGTACTAAATAGTATCGTGAACAATGTACGGACATAATACTGTTTACGCAGTGTTCCGGTGAATAGAACTCCGGCAGGAACAGTGTTTCCGTCAGTGTTTTCGGGAAAATTTCAGTACGATGGCGCCTATAAAATTTGATGTGGAAAAATTCGATGGCACAAACAATTTTGGACTTTGGAGAGTCAATGTCATTACGCTATTAACCCAAGAAGAAATCGAGGAAGTTCTGGAAGGGGTTGATAAGTTATCGGTAGACATGAAAGACGAAGATAAGATGAAGATGGATAAGAAGACACGTACGGCTTTACAGCTGTGTCTTTCTGACGACGTTCTTCAGAACGTCTTGGAGAAAAAATCTATCAAGCCTCTTTGGGATAAGCTATCCAGCTTATACATGAGCAAATCTGTTGCTTCTCGTTTGTACACGAGACAGCGCCTCCATTCTTTCAAAATGAAAGAATTCACTACCTCACTAGAAAAGTACTTGACGGAGTTTCAGACTATCCTTGTTGGTCTGAAAAATGTCGGAGTCACCATCGATGATGAAGAGGCGGCGGTCATTCTGTTGTGTTCTCTTCCTAGTAGCTATGAGGGCTTTGTGACTATTATGATTCATAGTAGGGATTCTTTGTCACTGGAAGATGTTAAGATGTCTTTAATCAGTAGCCAACTGAGACACTAACTCTAGGAATCGTCAAGGCCCTCAAGCTCTGATGATGCGCTATTCATCAGAGGGAGACAGGATCGAAGACAACAGGATAAGTTCAGAGACCGATACAAGAGTAAAAGCTCGAAGAAATCCGACTATTGTCATTATTGTCATCAGAAGGGACATTGGAGGAACGAATTTCCTAAACTGAAGAACAAGCAAAAGAAGGAGGAAGCCCCGATCGTTGGTATTGTCGAGACCCAGACAGTCTCGATCGTTCTTACATCCGTCGTGGAGTCCATGATAGCATCTACTTCAGGGTGAGTGATGGATTCCGATTGCACCTTTCATATTTGTCCGCATCGGGAGTGGTTCACCACATTTGCAGAGTCCGATGGCGGCGTAGTTCTTATGGGCAACAATGCTGCCTGTAAGATTCTTGGTGTGGGAGATGTTCGTATACGGATG
>JAOVYX010017142.1:0-22888 GCA_035668315.1 Drosera spatulata | reverse complement strand
GCCGGCGGACGGTGTGGCCGGACGGCGACGGCGAGAGCGTTGCGGGGTTGCTGGGAGGCAAACGGCGGCGGTTCGGGGAAGAAAAGAGAGAAAGAAAGAAAGGGAGGAAGGAGGAAGGGGATGCGGCCGGTTGCAATATATATACATATATTCTGCGACGGCTTCCGTCGCCAAAACAATTAAACCTATATCTGCGACGGATCCGTCGCAGATGAGGGTTTGGGGTTTGTTTTATTTATATTTTAAAATATATATCTGCGACGGATCCGTCGAACAACTAGATTTTAATATTCAAAAACAACATAAAGATTCTGCGACGGAATCCGTCGCAGAATCGTATTTTTTATAATAATAAAACAAACCCTAAACCCTCAACACATACCATAACCCTAAAGGTTTTCATATTTAAAATTTTTTGTTATTACTTCTGCGACGGAATCCGTCGCATAACGTCTAATTAAACCCTTACGCTTACCCTAAACCGACCCTAACCATAAACTCTAAGGGTTGACCTAACCGAATGTCCAAGTTTTAAAACGTTACATTCATCATCCAAATGTCAATATCAAATAAACGAGATATAAGTAATCAATATCATTGTTAACACCCATTGTATAGTCATAGATTGTTAATTAATGTTGATGTTTTATAAAATTTTGACACATTTATAACACACGTATCTCACATTAATTCATAATATGTAGCATAAAATTTTATTACACATTTCGACATATTTTTCCTTTCATTTAATTTATTTAATAAAACTTTTCAAAAAACATATCTCAGTCTTCTACGACGGATTCCGTCGCACACATATCTTCCAAACGAAATCTGCGACGGTATCCGTCGCAGATATTAAACTACAATATCTTCCAAACCACTTAGGAAAATTTCAGAGTAAAAAGATTGCATTCTACTTCAATCTGCGACGGTATCCGTCGCAGATATTAAACTACAATATCTTCCAAACGACTTAGGAAAATTTCATAGGAAAAAGATTGCATTCTACTTCAATCTGCGACGGGATCCGTCGCAGATATTAAACTGTGAAAAAACCGTAAATAATTTGTGGAAAAAGTTTGCATACACTTTGAGTAATGCGACGGAAGCCGTCGCATTGTTTAAAAGCATAAATAATTTGTGGAAAAAAGTTTTCATAAACTTTGACACTGCGATGGCATCCGTCGCCGAAAATGAAAAACATAAATTACAAAGTTTAATAACTTTCATTCTGCGACGGATTCCGTCGCAATAACTGAATTCAATGTTAAATTTTTTTCATAAATTTTCCTATTTAAGTTTACGACGGATACCGTCGCAGATATCTACGACGGTTGTTGACTTTCCGTCGTATTTTTCATGTCTTCTAATTTTTGTTTTCCCAAATTTGTGTTCCGACGGATCCGTCGCATTGTTGTTGTTTTTGCGACGGAAGTAGTCCGTCGCAGTTTTATTCCGTCGTAGAATTAGCTTTTTTTTGTAGTGGTGAAATGTAAAAGCTCATCATAGAGATAAACTTGTGCGACAAAGTAGCCTTACGAAGAGTAGAACCTAGAACATTGGTGTGGTGTTACGATATCCTTGTTCTTTTAATCTGAAATAAACAATTCCATTAGTCCAAACCAAGACAGTGGACTAACAGTAACCTGCCATCTGCACAAGGCATCTTATATGCATATCCTTAGTCGATAAGATGTAAAGAGCTTTCGGTCCATTGTGGATTCTTTCCCATTGTGTAATAGCCTGCTCCATTTTCCTGTTTCTTTTCCCAGCGGCTGAGAGCAGGACATATGTTGAAGCAAACAAATAACTACTGTTATTGGATGATAGTAGTATATTAGCTGGTCTGAGTTAGGGTTGACCTACTGATTGTGTGTATGGTTCAGTCACTGTTGGTTGATCGTTTCACAATATAGGTATTAATGTGATATGGTTTTCCTAGAGTGTGAACTAGTTGCGGAACTTGAGCTACACTCGGTATGTATGTGAAAGATAATAGTTCCTGAAAAGAGAAAAGAGCATTTTACCCCATTGAATGTTGGCACCTTTGTAACTAACTAGCCGAAGTTTGAAAATAGTCACTAAAACTCCTTATATTTTGAATAATTTCATAAATTTGACATAGTATCCCTTATAGAAATTTCACTTTTTTGACACAAAACCCTCCAAAAAGGGCTATGGAAAGGGGTTACACGCTATTTTCGGAGTTAACGGGTTCATGTGCCAGAAGAGGATGAAAAGTTCAAGAAATTAAATGCACTTTTTTCTTCCTAAAATATAGTAACGAACTATCGGAACAGTATCGATCGACTAGCTTCCTTATCAAAGCTACCGGTTTCACTATCAAGTTTATATATTTATGACAGAAAGTTCTTCCCATTAGTTAATCAGTGAGCACAGAAACATATAGTAATATAGTAATGATACAGTATATGTACTAATCTGAGATGATTGAAATTTGGCCACCCTCTGTCTTTTCTCCTTTTGACTTCTTGTTTTTTCTCTGTCGCATTATATAAATGCACCAGGAAATCATATCCCATTCATTGTCAACAAGAGGAGGAGCCCTCAAAGGGTCTTTCTTCAAAGGCACACAGTGTTTATTAGTCAGTCACCTTCACCACAAAACATCATTCACTCCCCATTTAGGGACAATCCCTTTGTCTCTCAAAGGGACAGAGAAAGGGACAGAGGTTTGAAGAGAGAGAGAGAGAGTTGTGAAAGGGAAAGTGGGAGATATGGGGAGGGCTCCTTGCTGTGACAAGTCAAATGTGAAGAAAGGGCCATGGTCACCTGAAGAAGATGCAAAGCTCAAGATGTATATTGAGAAGTTTGGCACTGGTGGCAACTGGATTGCTCTGCCTCAAAAAGCTGGTTTCCTCCTCTTTCTTCACCTTCGTTTATGCTTTCGGTTAAGATCGATACTGATTGTATTGCCATAGTTCTTGGTACAGTGGTTTCTTGATATGATATTAGAACATGTGTGGCATGAAGTCAGGAGAAATTTCGAATACTTACCATCGTTTGAATAGAGTTGTTTCTCGACACGTCCCTTCTTGTTGGTTTTGTGATGGTTTATTGCTGTTTTTCAGGTTTGAGGAGATGTGGGAAGAGCTGCAGATTGAGATGGCTGAACTATCTCAGACCCAATATCAAGCATGGGGAGTTTTCTAATGAAGAAGACAGGGTCATTTGCAGCCTCTTTGCTAACATTGGAAGCAGGTATGTTTGTTTCTCACCGCTTTTATTTTCATGGGCATCTGTCACAAGTATGCTTCTACTTCTTTTCTACAGAGCTAAACTGAACTCTTGCAATATGCCACAAGCCATATAATCCCTTACTCCTAATTTGAATCGGTATTGTAAAGCAGTCCAATATTGTCACATGTAGATACACCATGTAATAATTTTTGCACCGACAGGAGTTGATTATTGATCCCTGAACCTCTCCAACATGAAGTTGGAGTCCCAAGAGCAAATGTAACCACTTGTTTCTGGATTGCTTTTCTTTTCTTTCTATTTTGTCTCTTACCTCAATTTCCATTCTGATATCTGCAACATGAATCCCATGCTCTAAGTTTTTGTTCTCTTGTTGATATTCTTCCCAGGGAACCTAAGTATATGTGAGGTAGCTCTTTTTATGCTTGTAAATAAGACGAAGGAAACATTTCTCATTTGTAGAAGAAGTTTCATACTCTTTTCCTATTTTTATAACATTCTTTGCAGAGAAGCTGCATGCATGGTAAAAGTTTTTATGCCTTCAATGAACTTACCACAGAATGCTTCTTGTTTTTGGTGATAAAAGATCAGCAACTATTCTTCATATCATGCTCACCATCAAAGAGATGATACAATAATATGGTGCAGGTGGTCAATAATTGCAGCTCAGTTACCAGGCAGGACAGACAATGATATCAAGAACTATTGGAACACCAAGCTGAAGAAGAAACTTTTGGGCATTGCTAATCCTCCAAACAAGAAAACCCAACAACCATCAACACCTTGCCATGCCATTTCTCCTCATACCACATCTTCAACTTCACCATTTCAAGCATCCATGCCATCATCAAGACCACAATACCAATACTATTATTGCCCCAAAGCAGACTTCAACTCCATTTCAACTATTCCCTTGACAGGAATAACTGACCCTTTGAGCCGCCTCGGTGATTCATCGACGAACACCTTGAGCTCACACCAAGTTCTTGGGCAGATGAGCACAATGCAGAACTGTTTCGTAATCGGAGGAGCAGAGCCGAGCTACAGTTCATCTGATGGGAGTTGCAGCAACCAAGTCAATGATCAAGGGAGCCCAACCAATGGTGACCAGAAGCAGAACATGATGCAGAAACAAAGCTATTTCTATCATGGGCATCAAGGAAATCAGGATATGATGCTCCCAAATGATTATTCAGGATTCGGGTTTGCCGAAAATCGCTGTCTTGATCATGGGTTCTTGCTGGATTCTGAACTGGAACAAGAAATCAAGGGAACTGATGGCTTGGTTGATGAAAAACCCATGATCAGTGAACAAGTGTTCTATGAGTTGGAGATTAGCCGAACAAATCAGGATTATGACATTGATTGCTTTGTTGAAAGCAAGACAGAAGTGGACAGATTTTGAATTCTTCGAGAAAAAGACTGAGTTTTTTTTGTGAAAAAATATGAAGAAATATTATGATGGGAGATGGATGTGATTTAGAATTGGCCTTTGATGACACATGTGGTGTAAGATCATATTGTACAGTTTTTTTTTTTTTTTTTTTTGGGGAAATGAAACGTGTTGTTCTGGTTCTGGTTGTATCAGTCCAGGCCAAATTCAGTGAAATTATTGCTTTGGAAAAGTTGAGAAGTGCAAATCCATTTTGATTTCTGCTGTGTTTTTTGCATTTCAAGCCAAGTGTTTCTCACTGAATGAGATCATGTTAGGAACTTAGGAGACGACTAATGTTATGAGATCGTTTAATCTGAGTCTAAGTTTGTTGTAAAGCTTCATGAGGTGGCTGTATTCATGTAGCTGATCTTAAGTGTGATACTAGTATAAAGGTTTGGCTGTTGTTTTCGTTGAGTTTTTGCTAAAGCTTGTTACTCTTTAAGAGTTCCAGCACACTGCACGTTAACATGGAGTTTGTTTAATGCGTTCCTTCCCATAGTCAATTTCTTTATTCTGTAAATATATATGTTGGATATCCATTAGGTCAATCCTATTGTTTGAATCGTGGACTTCAAACATCTGTATTTCGGCTTTGAATGGCATCTTTTAGAAAGAGTATAGTCCAAGAAGAAAAACCGATCTAGTCAAAAGAGATTGACTCAATGATAAATTTTTTCTTATTCAATCATGAGATCATGAAATCGACATCTTTTGATGAGATCAGAAGATAAAAATAAGATAACGTATGTTTCGTCCTCTCTATGCCAAACATAGCGAAATCTTAGACTATATGGACTACATACTGAATACAATACAAGCATCTTATACACCTATGATATTATTCGAGCTTATAAACACTTAAAAGAATATTCTGAACATTGCCTAGTTGCTCATGTATAGTTATATAATTTATTATGCATGCTGAATGTGAAGGATGATGTGTGTTATTCCCTCCTTCCTAATTTAATTGTAACACTTAGAATTTTTTTATTCAACACGTATTTTGAGAGTTTCCTTTTGTCGTCTTAATGACGCAAAAAAATTGTGTCACTGGCATCAAATTAAAATACATAATTTAAATTATCATTAGTGTTTCACGACAATTTTCAAAAAAAGGACATTGAATCGTCCCGCGACAAGAGTTAAACTTCGTCTCTATTACTCCCTCCGTCCCAAATTAATCGAAACGTTTTGACTCGACACACAAATTTATACGAGTGTTTAATTTGTGTGTATTTTGGTGAATAATGAATTTTTTTTTATGATAGTGTAGTTTATCGTAACAGTTATGAAAGGAGTTAGTGGATATATTGTAACAAATGAGATTGATTTTGATATTTTTTTATGATAAAAGATCATAAAAAATGAACATATTTTATTTATTTTGAGACTAACAAAAAAATATTTTAATTAATTTAAAATGAAAGAATTAATATTCATAGTTAAATTGTTATAATTAAAATGAATGGGAATGAGTAATATTCAAACACAGAGTGCTATCACCATGGGTGCAAATTGAAATTTAATCAAATCAAGGACATTCCTACTGGAAAACAAAGAAAGGATTGCAACTAAAAAGACAATCAAAGAAAGCGACAAGTATGTGGAAATGGTTACATTTTGAGAGACTTGAGAGCTCAACAAGTATATCTTAATCAATCTGGATTGATCTAATGATATTCGACTCAATTTTTTTTTGAAGTTTTTGGGTTCGAATCCCATTAACCTCAAAATGCAGGTCGACCACGCCCGTAGACTTCAGCCAAAGCCTTACCCGATGCTGGTGGAGGCGCCTTGTCAATGTCCGGGGGATTAGTCGAGGTGCGCGCGAGTTGGTACGAACACCCTCGTCATAAAAGAAAAAAAAACAAGTCTATCTTGATAGAATAATCAAATATTTACTCAAAAATAAATATTTTTGTGAGACAGTACGTTTTGACACTAGCTTGTACCGTCCATATTTTCGAAATCAAGCGTTATTATCTTATTATTATGTGCATCAATCCATTACGTGGTAGCTGATAGAAGGAAAAAGGTTGTTGACTAGAAACACAAGATGTATATCTTTGACATATCGTGTGTCGGAACTGTTAAATTATAATTGATGATTGGATTATTAAGATAAAAACTTAAGAAAGGCTTAATGGTTAGGCATCATGTGTTGGGTCTTGATAAACAGTGGGACCAGTGATGAAAAAAATGAAAGAAACTAGAACAATCAATTGAAAAAGATTATGTTCTAATCGTAACTATCATTGATATCTAAGAAGAAGAAGTAGAGATTTTATCCAAAGTTATACTGTATAAAGGAGAGAGATCATTTGAGCCCAGATCAATTTGTTGGAATAAAAACAGACCATCACATAACGCGGCCCAATGACCCATTAAATGTTTTGTACAACTCGGTGAGATTGCAGGCCATTCATCATCACAACAATATAAGGTTGGTTTACGGGAGTTGGCTTCCCTACGGTCCAACAGCAGAGAGTACCGAGAATCAACGGTGTAAAAAAATAAAATAAAAAAAATTACAGGTTTTTTTTATTTTTTTTATGTTGTTTCATTTCAATCATTGAATTGTCCAGTTATGATGCAATGACAACAGGGGATTCCAATCGTGTTTTATGTCCCATTGATTTTCTGGTATGGTCCCAATTTTCTTACGAACATGGATCTACTGTTGCCATAAATGGATCGCATCCGTGTTTTGCTTCATCCCAATCCTCAATCCAGTCCTGCAGGTTTTTCTTTTCCCACAATATTGTTTTCAATGAATCAATGGCTGAGATAAGTGCCAGGAATGATGCCGTCCCACCAAGCGAAGCAGAGGATTCCGGGGCTTTACGGCTTTTTTTCTTAATTAAGTCTTTTTACATATAAAATTCTTAAAATAGGATCGCAAATAAATTATTTCTCAAAATAGATATTTTCTTAAATTCTATTAAAAAAAGACGTTCTGTACGATTTCGATGATAAGACGTTGGATACCTTTATTGTGTCCAAAAACGCAACACTTTTGATTCACTAGGTTTTGCAAACCCATAATCCAACTCATCATTGTAAAACGAATAACATCAACCAACTAACCATGAAGATGGTAATCAGGATTTTTCATTTTGATTCGGGCCACTTATTTTCTGTTAAAACTTTGCATGCAACTCGTTCTTATCATCAATTTTTATTGACTTAATGGCTAGTGCGGGTAGTTGGTAGGTGGGTCATGAGGCAAGTCAGTTCACAGTCACCGCGTATCATTGTGGGTATGGGTTTGTTTCATGTTTGAACCAAAGACGCCCTGTGTCTTTCATAAGGATAAAAGCGCTTTGCGTTTTCTTATGAAAATCGTTCAGGACGTCTTCTCTCACTATAATTTGAGAAAATGTATAGTTTGAAAATTAACTTGTTTGTATCCCTATTTTGAGAATTTTATTTATAAAAAGATCTAATTAAGAAAAAAGTCCAAGCTTTACTTATGGGGTTAATCCAATAGTAACTAATAACCCGCTATATATGTTTTTGACAGAAATGATCATTCAGTTCAGTCAAGTCCATAATGACATAAAAGAAGGGGACAACATTACAAATAACATTGGGCAAACGACCCATGAGGTCGTGAACAACATATTGTCAATAAAAACCTCAAAGATGATTAACCGATAAACAAAGAACCAGCATACGCTTTTGGATACCAAAACGCATTACTTTACCGTTGACATAAATAAACATGCATCTTGTTTGTGATGAACTCGGGTTGTAAGCCTCAGCTCGAGAACCCAGACTTCTATGTGGTGCATTGTGGTGTTTTAGGCCTTGCTTTAGACACGAAAATCCGCACAGATCAGAGACAAATAATCCGATTAATTGAACCCGAGATAATGATCCTCGAGGATCGGCTTCGATGTTTAAATCAGTCTCGATCCAATAAATGAAGGTTTAATTACTGAGTAGGATCCAAAAAATCTTATCTTTTTGGATAGTAAAATGAGAGTATTTATACTATATTATTAACCCTTTGCATGTGGACACTTGTCATCCATGAGGTGCAATGTGACCTTTTTTCATAGTGGTTTAATGATGTTGGATTTTTGATTGGACTTTTAGTCTATATATAGGTTTAATGTTCATTAATACCAACACATCCTGTGGACTAAAAATTCTATCAAAGATCCGGCATGATTAAGACAATTGACTTACTCTCTTCATTTTAAAAGAAATATAACCGGTTGACTTACCACTATAATTTACGTGTGTGTTATTTTTTGTTGTAAAGACTAATTTGCCTTTTGGCTTATATGAGTGGGATGAGTGAGAAAAAGAATAGAAGGAGAAAAAAATAATGGGATAACTTGATGTAATATAAAGTAAATAGTATGAGTATTTTGGTATTTTTATAGGAAAAAAGTTTTCAAATTGGATAATGTTGTAATGTAATTAGACATCCCAATTTAATAACTTTTGTAATTCTTTTGAGACGGAGGGAGTATTAAAAAAAGGCACATGACACGCCATGAATGACTAAGTCATTTGTTTTTTTAAGAAAATGACAATTGTCCAATATGTAAAGGATGAATAATATATTATCCTTATTTACTATCAAAAAAGGAACGATTCACTCAGCCTGACTTAGTCAATTAAATTTTCATTTGTTAGATCAAAACTCACTTAGACATTGAAACCAATCCTAAAAGATCACCACCTCGGGTCCAACTAACGGAATTTCTTTTTTTTTTTTTTTTTTTTATCTATGTAGGTTTTTCGGATCGGGATCAGACTCACCAACCAAAATTTTATCATATAAACATTTAGACTTATAAACCCAAACACCCCATCGGACTTCGACACAAACATCTACTAGATGACTAACACATATCTTATATGTGGCTCGTCGAAACCACGTGAATCCTCATTCCTTGGAGCAAAAAGGAAGAGCTTGTCGTGTCACATTCCTCTCCCACACTCCTCAAAACTCTATCTCATATCCTTACAAAAAAAAAGAAAAGAAAAGAAAAGCCACTTCTCACTTTCTCAATATTCATCACAGAACATGGCAATGTCTATGGTGAATGCATCAATTGCATACAAACCATCAAACTCCAATAATGCTTCTCATTTTCTTGTGCCATTTTTTTCATTTCCTTTTCATTGCCCATCAGTTTCACCTAAAGTTCCAAGAGAAGCTAAGATAACAAGATTGCATCCTAGGGGTAGAAAGGGGATTTTAGTTGTATTGGCTGTGGAGAGGGAGCACCTTGTGGACTTGAGAATTGAAGATGATGAGGAAGGAAAAGAGGGGAAGAAGACATTGTTGTACTCCTTCAATCCTTTGGCTTTGGTGCTATTGGGTGCTCTTCCCGGAGGTAATTTTGGGATAAAAATGTTGGTTTATTTGATGTCATTAAAAGATACTAATTATCGAGAAACCAAGTTTATCAAAAATTCGAACTATGATGAAAAATTCTATCAATATATATCAACACTTTCCCTCATACGAAGGCCATTGGGGAATGAAGTATGAACAACACTGCTTCAATCCACACGAAGTGATATATAAGCTCCACATTAATAAACCATATAGGTGGGAATAAGTAGTAGGAGGCAGAGATCGAACTCGTGACCTATTGTTACGACCTGCTCTGATATCATATCGAGGAATCAACTCTATCAAAAATCCAAACTGATGGTAGAAGACCCACTAATGTATATCTCAACACTCCCCCTCACACAAAGACCTATTTGGGGCATGAAGTGTGGACAATACTGATCCAACCCATACCAAGTGCTATATATAAGATCCACATAAATAAACCACATAAGTGGCAATAATGAAGGAGTCAAAGATCGAATTCGTGACCTCATGTCATGATCTGCTCTGATACCATATCGAGGAACTAACTCTATCAAAAATCCGAACTGATGGTAGAAGACCCTATTAATGTATATTAACATTAATAATACTGTGAATAGATCTATTAGAAGCTTATGTTTTGGATAAAATTGGTATAATGTGAATAGATCTGTTATAAGGTCACGAGTTTACATGTTACTATGATGTTTGGTTGGTAATTGTTATGAGTTGCATAAGTGCAATCCGTATTTGTGTGAGGAAGAGTATTAAAGATACTAATAGTGCTGGGCATATTACCATTTGAATGTATATGTTCTTGGTGTCTACCCCGTTGGTTTAGTCTATGTTAGGTATTGAAAAGTGATGTTTTGATTTCAGCTGCAAGTAGAGATGATGCCTATTAGCACTTAGCTGATATATTCTTTCCTGTGACTGTATGTTGTTCTTGAAGTGTCGTTTGTTTAAATTCTGTGAAGGCATTGTCGACTTGTCGTTGATGCTAATGTGTTCGAATGGTTTGGGTTCTAGTTGGTGCTGTTAGGTCTTTGTTCGGACCTATCATTGAGCTAATTAAGACATGGAGCCTTCCAGATTGGCTTGTCCATTGGGGTCGTCCAGGAAACATGGTATACTATCCTTTCCATCACTGTTCCATATTCACATGTAACCGCGATGAGTAACTATCCTTTCTATCACTGTTCCATATTCACATGTAACCGCGATGAGTAACTAGGCGATTGGAACCAGTTTCAGTTGCATCAAATCGCGGATGACTGTTAACGATCTGCTTGTTCCATTTTGTTTTAGGCTGTCGTGCATTTTGCTATGGGTGGATATGGAACATATCTTGGTTTTCAGATACGTTCCTCCGACAATGTTGTAAGAAACTGAACTAAAACCATCTCTTGTGAGTCAATCCTGGCCTATTTCGGTGCTTTAAATGATACTGTTGCGAATAACAACCCGAGACAAACGCGGAACAACTAGGAATAATAAATCAAAAATCAAACGAGATCAGCGAGAAAATAAACAACACCAGATTTACGTGGAAAAAAACCTCAAGGGAAGAAAAAACCCACGGAGAACGAAAATCCACTATCAAACGATGTTTACAGCGTTTGCTGAACCTGATCGCGTAATCTCACTTTGTGTACACTCAAAAGCCATTAGGAATCGGCAAATAATCGTCTCTGCGCTCTACAGTTGTCGACCATCCATAGAACCCTAAAAAACAAGCTACTTATAGGGTTCACAAATAAACAGGCCTGATGACCCGTCACGTCCGCGACAGAATTAACGACACCTGTCGCGCCCGCGACCCAGACCAAATCCGACTTGAGTTGATCATTTGCGTGCCTGATGCTCCTTAAAGCTTCGGATACTCAAGACAACATCAACAATCTCCATCTTGGCTTGAGTAAACGCACCACAACGAGTGAATCCAACTAGCGATCCTCCCGTGCCATAACCTGACACGTCTTTGCATCCCTTATTCGTGTGGAGGGATGCACCACCAAACCATTCAGCATGAAGTAACATGAATCAAGTCCAAACACCGCTTGAACTTGATCTTTGTGACTCCCTTGGTTAGCATATCCATTACGTTGTCCTTTGTGTGAACCTTCCGTAAATCTATGTCTTTAGAATCCACCCATTCTCGAATCTTGTGAAACCTCACATCAATATGCTTTGTTCGAGCCTGATGTTTTTCTTAACCAAATAGATTGCATTCTGACTGTCACAAAACACACAAACACCATTCTCCTACTTGAAACCAAGTTCCTGTACTATATTCATGAGCCATATAGCCTCCTTTCCTGTCTCAGTCAAAGCCATATACTCCGTCTCTGTGGTGGACAGAGCAACCACATCCTGCAGAACTGACCTCCAACTCATGGGACCACCGTTGAAAGTAAACACATACCCGCTGTTAGACCTCCTGGAATCCAAATCACCTACATAGTCTGCATCCACCATACCAACTACATCACTCTTCGCATCCTGGCCATCAAACAAGATGCCATAATCTGTAGTTCCAGCCAAGTATCGTAGAATCCACTTCACAGTATTTCAATGCTCTCTTCCTGGATTATCCATATACCTGCTAACTACACCAACAGCTTGAGCAATATCTATGCGAGTACACACCATAGCATACATGAGACACCGTGTCGTATTAGCATACGACACACGAAACATACACTCCATCTCTTCATCTGAATCTGGACACTGTTGAGTTGACAGCTTAAACTGAACACTCAAAGGAATTGCAACTGATTTTGTGTTCTTCATGTTGAACCTCACCAAATTCTTCTCAATGTAACATCTCTGAGTAAGCCATAGCTTCTTTGATGCTCTATCACGAACAATCTCCATGTCTAGGATCTTTTTCGCAGCACCAAGATCCTTCATCTCAAATTCTGAGCTCAACATCTGCTTCAGGTAAAGAATTACATCTCTATTCTTCGAAGCAATTAACATATCATCTATATAGAGACTAAGTAGCACAACAGAATCATCATCGCATAAGCGAAAATAAACACAAGGAGCATACTCACTTCGAGAATATCCGTGTGAAATAATGAACCCATCAAATCGCTTATACCACTGTCTTGGCGACTGCTTCAGGCCATACAACGATCGCTTCACCTTGCGAACCAGCTCTTCTTTACCAAGTTCCACGAACCCCTCCGGCTGATTCATGTAGATGGTCTCCTCTAAAAAACCATGAAGAAATACCGTCTTCACATCCATCTGCTCTAACTCCATATCAAAAGTTGCCACCAATGCCAAAATCAATTGAATAGATGTGTGCTTCACCACTGCAGAGAAGATCTCATTGTAATCTATACCTTCTTTCTGAGAAAAACCCTTAACCACAAGACGAGCTTTGTATTTCTCACCCTCCTTAATTCTGAGCACCCACTTGCAACCAACTGGCTTCTTTCCTTCTGGAAATTTCACCAACTCCCAAGTTTGGTTCTTCTTGAGCGACTCCATTTCCTCCACCATAGCTGTCAACCATTTATCATGGTCATCAGAATTGATAGCCTCATGGTAAGAACTAGGATCACCTCCACCAGCAACCAATGCGAAAGCAAGCATGCCTTCAAAACAAAATCTCTCAGGAGCCTTCAGATTCCGTTTATCTTTACCTAAAGCAATACTTTTGCTGTTGCACTGGGCCTGTATCAGCTACAACCTGCTCAACCTGGTCAGCTTGATCAATCTGATCAATCTCTGTCGAGCCCTGCTGATCAGAAACTTGCTCATTCGTCTCTGGAAGCTCTATCTTGATCTGCTTGTCCTTGACATTAACATCTTCCCTGCTTTGTTTTACCATGTGATCTTCATCAAAGACCACATCTCTGCTGACCACTTTCTTCTTGCTACAGGATCCCACAACCTATAGGCTTTCACATCATCCTCATATCCAAGAAAGATGCATTGCTTTGATCTAGCATCTATCTTAGATCTCTCAAAACTCTGCATGTGAACATAGGTAGGACACCAAAAAAACTCTCAAAATAGAATAATCAACAGGTTTTTCAAACCATACCTCTTGTGGAATGCTATAATCAATGGCTGAAGAAAGACTTCTGTTGATGAGATAATAAACTGTGATAACAGCCTTTGCCTAGAAATTCTTAGACAAACCTGCATTCAACCTCATGTATCTAGCTCTCTCCAGCAAAGTCCTGTTAATCCTTTCAGCTACTCCATTTTTCTCTGGCGTAGCCCTGACTGTGAAGTGCCTGATGATGCCCTCATCTTTGTAGAACTTAACAAATTGACCATCTGTGTACTCTGTACCATTATCAGATCTGAGATACTTCAACTTCTTCCCTGACTGAGTCTCAACTCGTGCCTTCCACTATTTGAAGATGCTGAGCACCTCTGATTTCTGTTTCATGAAGTATACCCAAACTCTTCTAGAGTAGTCATCAATGAAGCTCACAAAGTACTGTGCTCCACCTATTGATGTGTCCTTGATAGACCTCCAGACATCGGAATGTACATAATCCAACACCTCCTTGCTAGAATGAGACGCTATCTTGAAGCTCACAGACGTTGCTTCTCAAGAACACAAAATTTGCAGAATTCTAACTTACCTGATTTCACCCCCTTCAGCAAATTTCTCTTATGAAGATATCCAATACCACCTTCACTCAAATGCCCTAGCCGCATATGCCAAAGCTTGGTGTCATCACAAGTTGAATCTGAACCTGAAGCTGTTGTAGATCCACCCAAAACTGTGCTCCCAATCAATCTGTACAAGTTCCCTGTCTTCTCTATCTTCACAATCACCAGCGATTCCTTTGACACCCTCATGATGCCGTTTCTTATTGATACCCCACAACCAGCTGAGTTTAGACTGCAGACTGATATCAGATTTTTCCTAAGGTTTGGGACATACCCCACATCCCCCAATGTTCTGAATACCCCATCAACATTCTGACCTTGATAGTTCCAATCCCAGTAACTCTGCACACCGCGTCATTGCCCATTAACACGGAACGTCCACTGCATGGCGTCAATGTATCAAATCACTCTCTTACGCGACATATATGAAATGAGCACCTGGAATCCATAATTCACTCATTTAACAAAGTATTACCTCGAGCTGCCAAAGCTAAACTGTGGGACTCTGCAACTCCTGAAGCCACGTAGAGATCACCATCTCTGTTGTCCACATTCTCTGCTATACTCGCAGAACTGGTTGATTTTTCGGACGACCTGCTTTTATTCTGAGAACACTGTGCTTTCATGTGTCCCTTCTCATGACACTTGTAGCACACCACCTAGGACAAGTCACGAGGACCTAGCGACTTCGATCTGGATTTCATTCTGCTACCTTTGTTCCTCTGATGACCTCTACCCCTGTTCTCTGACTTAGCAACATATCCCTCTCCAGAATTGGTGGAACCGGAAGGATTCAACTTGCTCACATGAAGAACTGCTGATGTCACCTCTTTCACACTTAACTTGTCTTTGCTTACAAGTAACGTGGTCTTCAATGTAGCATAGGAACTAGGAAGTGACTTGAGTAAGATCAATGCCTGATCCTCCTCTTCAACTCTAACATTCAGACTAGCCAGCTGCGTCACAAGCCAATTAAACTCGGCAATATGTTCATTAAGATCCGTTCCCTCTTTCATCTTGAGGTCAAACAAATCTGCCTTGAAATAAAGCTTATTTGATAATGACTTGGACATGTAGACAGATTCTAACTTCTCCCATATCTTCGCCAGTAAGACCTCATTCAGAACCTGATACTTTACCTGTGGCGTCAGACTCAATCTGATGGTAGCTACTGCCTTTGTTCCAATTCTTCCCAGTTATCTTGATTCATATCTGCCGGTTTGATTCATTTCAGAGTCTTAAATAGTCCTTGCTGCACAAGTACATCCTTGATCGTACTCTACCAGATGCTGAAATTATTTTTCCCATCAAACGGCTCAATCTTGAATTTAGCCATATTCACCATTGTCTCAAACAGAAGGAACAACACAACAAAGAATCTACCTTTTGAAACCTTTCAAACCAACTAGAAACTCGGATAAGAGAAATTGAATCTAAAGCCCTCGTTCCAAAATTCTGAACCTTGTCAACCTCGCTCTGATATCACTTGTTGCGAATAACAACCCGAGACAAATGCGGAACAACTAGGAATAATAAATCAGCAAGCAAATGAGATCAGCGAGAAAATAAACAACATTAGATTTACGTGGGAAAAACCCTCAAGGGGAAGAAAAAACCGACGGAGAACGGAAATCCACTATCAAATAGCGTTTACAGCGTTTCCTGAACCTGATTGCTCAATCTCACTTTGTGTGCACTCAAAAGCCACTAGGAATCGGCAAATAATCGTCTCTGCCGCTCTACAGTCGTCGACCACCCATAGAACCCTAGAAAACAAACTATTTATAGGGTCCGTAAATAATACAGGCCTGATAACCTATCGCGCCCACGACAGAATTAACGTCGAGCCCGCGACCCAGGTAGTCGCTTCCGCGGCCCAGACCAAATCCGACCTGAGTTGATCATTTGCGTGCTTGATGCTCCTTAAAGCTCCGGATACTCAAGGCAAAATCAACAGATATATTACCAAGATTGTCATTATTACTGGCGGCACTAGGAAGCGAAGGCGAAAGCAAAAGACTTGCACCCGAAACTGATGGCAGGAACGTTTTTCTTCTTCGCTCTTGGAGCAACAGGCGGAGTGACGTCACTTCTTACTTCAGACAGGCTAATTTTCGAGAGGTAATGCAGATTATTTCAAGCTTCACTTGGAAAGATTTCTCTGAAGGATTGACTCATTCAACTGTTCTTGTTCGAACTGATGCTTGCTTGCAGCCCTCACGCGATCACTGGTATCATTGGTCTGTCTCTTCTGACTATACAAACCATCTTGCCATCATTGTTCGAGGTAAAAGTTCGGAGATCACTAAATTTGGACTAAATCATGATCAGCTGAAATTTTTCTTGTTTGCTTCAGTTAACTCTTCTTGTTGGTGTGTTCTAATCCCAGTTTTTCTATTACAATATGGATATGCAGGGGAATCCTGGACTAAGGAATGTACACGGGATCCTAGGTAGCGGAATCATGATGTTATTTTTAGTCCATGCTGTGCTTGGACTTCAGCTTGGCCTCAGTTACTAAGAGGATTTGCTCGACGGACTCTTCTTCTTCGTCCTTGCTGCACATAGATCCAGCCATGTTGAAGCTGCTATCTATTCAGCTTTCTGCTATAGAATATCTACACTCTAAATTGGCAATCAAGCCCTTAGGAACTGCATCTCAAATGTTGATTGTTTGTATGTGAATGCCGTGAAACAAGGAGGCTAGCTAGAATCTGTATGGTGAAGAGGCATGCTTTCCTATATATGTCGATGAAGGCGGTGAAGATAGAAATAAGAACAGCAGATGGTGAATTCATGTCTCGGCTTCTTTGAATATAAATTGCTTGGTGAACTTGCAGCCCTCTTTCATACAAATTGTGCATAGATGAAGGTATTTAAGAGCATACCATCGAAATCACAATAAACACAGAAATCAGCACAGAACTTCTGGAGCATTGGCTAAGTTTACACAGTAACACTATCGAGCATCTACGTGACTAGAACTCCTCATGAGCAAAATCACCCTGCAGCTAGGCATCTATCTCGGGCATCTTCTCGATCGTCTTCCTCAACTGTCTACAATTACTTCTCATCTAGTGCCATAGGCAATTTGCTATCTAGTCATCAAGTTCGTCATCAAGCCATATGTCAACCAAAAAGTCCACCATTTCCTGCATTGAAAAGGTTGAACATTTCAAAACATGGCAAGGTGAAGTAGCGCGATGCAGAGATATTGAGAGAACTTACGCTCAGAGGAATCGGCTGATGGAAAGGCTTCGTTGATGAAAGTAAATCGTCATAAGTTGTAGTCCATGTCCAACTGCAAGATAACAAGTCACAGTTTCGAATCATTCTCTGCTGCAAGTTCATCGTGTAGCGACTTGATTTTGAGAAGCTTTTATGGAACTTCTCCATGTCATATTAAAGATCATGCCGTTACTCGTCATTGTTCCATATGTTTTGATTTACAGATGTCGCACACCTGACTCGTGTCAAGAGTGCCTTTGTCACAGACTGAAAACTTGATTTAAACCGAATAATCATTATTTGGACGATAAAGCAGGCAATGATATTCGACTTACCTCAGATTCGGGTCCTTCGTGACGAATTTAGGCTTATGAGATATGTCACCCGTCCACGGTTTTCTGATCTGATCCCAAGCAATCTCAGCTGCAAACAGAAAGTTCTACTACGTCATGCTCTCGACGATGTCAATGATTTTTCGATCCACTGCCCACTAGAAAAAGATCGAACTCGTTCAGATATACACAATACATACCCTGATTCTTGAATGAGGAATTTGGCTTGAGCTGTATCTCTTTCCCATTGTCAAGTACGCATTCTTGTAATCGATTTTGAAGGATGAGAACCTCGCTTTTGTTTTCTTCCATGCCAAGTAGTGCAGAATGCTTGCTTGCTTATCAAGTCTAAGGATAAGAATATATATGCACAAACAAATTACTGATAGCAACACTCCTCAGCTTCGACGACAAACATCATCGTAAATACGGATTACAAACGATTAATCAATGCCTTATTGAAGAGCACTTGGCCAGTAATGTTGAGTTTGTGGCTTCGTAGCATGCAATATGAAGCCATAACACCTTAAATATCAACATGCGGAATCAAGAGCTCACAGGAATGTAAATATAACATGCATAAAAATCTAGACCGAATATTTATTAATATCAAAAGATAAGATAAGATTTAGTGTAATATCATATATGTAACATTAATATTTAAGGATAAAAGGTTATTTGTGGATATCATTGTGAACATCTATCTATACTATATACTAAGCAAATAGAGGAGGTTTTATCTTTAACTGAGATCTTTTGATTTTGATCGTTCAATTTTTCATCCGATGGTTCCGATTGAATGTTAATACATTAAAAATAAAATACAATCATTAGTCAAATTGAATTCAATAAAAATTTATTGGTAAATCGATATATATTTGATTGAATTTCAGAGGTAAAGATTTAATTTAAATATCTATCAAATCTATGATTAATATTAAATGTCAATTTTAACAATCAATAAAATAAACGAGAGGACAACAATATTTCATTTATAAAATATTTGACAAATAAGATGATTGATAACTAATAGAGAAGGTTTTGTCTTCAACTGAGATCTTTTGATCGTGACCGTTCAATTTTTCATCCAATAATTTTGATTAAATGTTAATAAAATAAAAATAAAAGGCAGTCATTAGTTAAATTAAAGAGGAATATTAATTCAATAAAATTTATTGATCAGTCATTATATTGTGTTTGAATTTTAAGAGATAAAGATACAATTTAAATATCTATTAAATTAATGATTAATATTAAATGTCAATCAATAAAAATAAACAAGAAGAAAATAATATTTCATTTGCAAAATATTTGACAAATAAGATGATTCACAACTAATATTACTTTATCGGTTAAAAAATTATCATACCTGTCGTCTATAGTATGACAAATACGTTTCTTTTTTCTGTTTATGTCCTGTGCATTATTGCACTGACGGATAAAGTAATAATATCTAATTATTGTTAGGACACTTATATAGATATAATATCCTTAACAAGTGATTCATTGAGAAACCAATAACGAATAGAATTCGTGATTTCAATATCAAACCTAATCTGATACCCAATAAAGAAACCAACTCAGCACTGATAGTATTACAAAGCAAAAAAAACACTATTATTTCATTGCTTGAAATAATGAATGAATGAATAGTGGAAAAAACACCATAAAACAATTTCAAATAACTTGAAAACTCAAGAAACAACGAAAAGAGCTTTGAAATAAGCTCAAAACACTCTAAAAGACATGAAAGGGCTAAAAACACCACAAAACAGCCTCAAATAACTTGAAAACACAAGAAACAAAAAAACAGCCTTTAAATGACCTTAAAACTCTCAAAAACAAATGAAAAGGCTAAAAACACCATAAAATAACCTTAAATAACTTGAAAATTGTGAAAAGAGCATTGAATGAGGTGAAAACACTCAAAAACACTTGAAAAGGCTAAAAACACCATAAAAACAACTCAAATAACTTGAAAACACAAGAAACTATGAAAAGACCCTTGAAATGAGCTTAAAACACTCAAAAACAAAGGAAAAGGCTAAAAACATCATAAAAACCACTCAAATCTCCTTAAAATACACAAAAACGAATGAAAAGTAGTAAAAACACTATAGAACAGTCTCAAATAATTTGAAAATCCAAGAATCTATCAAAAGAGCCTTGAAATGACCCTAAATCACTCAAAACCGTATAAAAAGGCTAAAACCACCACAAAACAACCTCAAATAACTTGAAAATGCAGGAAACTACGAAAAGAGCTTTAAAATAAGCTTAAAACACTCAAAACCACATGAAAAGGGTAAAAACACTACAAAACAACCTCAAATAACTTAAAAATACAAGAAATTGCGAAAAAAAAAGCCTTGAAACGACTTTAAAACACTCAAAAACACATGTAAAGTATTAAAACACAATAAAAACAACTCAAATCTCTTCAACAAACACAAAAAAGTATGAAAAGTAGTAAAAGCACCTGAAAAGAACATCAACTAAATTGAAAACGCAAGAATCTATCAAAATAAACTTGAAATGACCTTGAAACACTCAAAACCACATGAAAGCGCTAAAAACACCACAAAACATCCTCAAATTACTTGAAAATGAAAGAAACAACGAAAAGAGCCTTGAAATGCCTTTTAAAAACTCTAAAACACATGAAAAGACAAAAAACACCATGAAATATCCTCAAATAAATTAAAAACACAAGAATCTATCAAAAGAGCCTTCAAATGAGTTTAAAACACTCTAAAACACTTGAAAAGGATAAAAACACCATAAGAACAACTCCATTCACTTCAAAACACACAAAAACGCTTCAAAATAACTTGCGTTTTCATGTATTTTTGTGTGTTTTAAAGTCATTACAAGGCTTTTTTCATAGTTTCTTGCATTTTAAAGTTATTTGAGGTTGTTTTGTTGTGTTTTTACGCTTTTCATGTGGTTTTGAGTGTTTTAAGCTCATTTGAAGGCTCTTTTCGTTGTTTCTTGCGTTTTCAAGTTATTTCAAGTTGTTTGGTGGTGCTTTTACCCTTTTGAAGCTATTTGAGTTGTTTTTATGGTGTTTTTAGTCTTTTCAAGTGTTTTTGAGTGTTTTAAGCTCATTGCAATGCTCTTTTCACAATTTTCAAGTTATTTGAGGTTGTTTATTGTGTTTTTAGCCTTTTCATGTGTTTATGAGTGTTTTAAGGTCATTCAAAGGTTGTTTTCGTTGTTTCTTGTGTTTTTAAGTATTTTGAGGTTTTTTTGTGGTGTTTATAGCCTTTTCATGTGTTTTTGAGTGTTTTGAGGTCATTTCAAGGCTATTTTCGTTGTTTCTTGAGTTTTCAGGTTTTTTGAGGTTGTTTTATGGTGTTTCTATCTCTTTTCATTCGTTTTTGTGCGTTTTAGAGTCAATGGAGTTGTTCTTATGGTGTTTTTAGCCTTTTCAAGAGTTTTAGAGTGTTTTAAGCTCATTTGAAGCCTCTTTTGATAGATTCTTGCGTTTCCAAGTTATTTGAGGATATTTCATGGTGGTTTTGGCCATTTCATGTGTTTTGGAGTTTTTTTAAAGTTATTTCAAGGCTCTTTTTGTTGTTTCTTGCATTTTCAAGTTATTTGGGGATGTTTTGGGGTGTTTTTAGCCCTTTCATGTGGTTTTGAGTGTTTTAAGGGCATTTCAAGTTTATTTTGATAGATTCTTGCGTTTATGATTTTGTTGATATTCTTTTAGGGTGCTTTTACTACTTTTCATACCTTTTTGTGTATGTTGAAGAGATTTGAGTTGTTTTTTGTGGTTTTTTAATTGTTTACATGTGTTTTTGCGTGTCTTCAAGTCATTTCAAGGCTTTTTTTTATTGTTTCTTGCATTTTCAAGTTATTCGAGGTTGTTTTGTTGTGTTTTTATCCTTTTCATGTGATTTTCAGTGTTTTAAGCTCATTCCATGGCTCTTTTCATATTTTCTGGCATATTCAACTAATTTGTGGTTGTTTTGTGGTGCTTTTTAGCATTTTCATATGGTTTTGAGTGATTTAAGGCCATTTCGAGGCTCTTTTGATGGATTCTTGGATTTTCAAGTTACTTGAAGCTGTTTTGTAGTGTTTTTAATCACTTCTCATTGGTTTTTCTGCATGTTGAAGAGATTTGAGTTATTTTATGGTGTTTTCAGTTGTTTCATGTGTTTTTGAGTGTTTTAAGCTTAGTTCAAGGGTCTTTTCATAGTTTCTTGTGTTTTCAAGTTATTTGAGTTTGTTTTATGGCGTTTTTTCCACGTTTCATTCTTTTTTGTGCGTTTTGAAGTGAATGGAGTTGTTCTTATCGTGTTTTTAGCCCTTTTCAAGTTATTTGAGTTGTTTTTATGGTGTTTTTTTTTTTTGCCTTTTCAAGTGTTTTTTAGTGTTTTAAGCTCATTTCAATGCTCTTTTCAAAATTTTCAAGTTATTTGAGGTTGTGTTATGGTGTTTTCAACCTTTTCATGTGTTTTTGAGTGTTTTAAGGTCATTAAAGGCTGTTTTTGTTGTTTCTTATGTTTTCAATTTATTTGAGGTTGTTTTGCGGTGTTTTTAGCCCTTTCATGTGTTTTTGAGTGTTTTGAGGTCATTTGAAGGATCTTTTCGTTGTTTCTTGAGTTTTCAAGTTATTTGAGGTTGTTTTATGGTGTTTTTTTCACTTTTCATTCGTTTTTGTGCGTTTTGAAGTGAATG
>JAOVYX010017141.1:0-22891 GCA_035668315.1 Drosera spatulata | reverse complement strand
AGGTCCTGAGTTTCCATTCTTGCAATTCTTCCTCTTTTCTCTTCAATTTCCATGCCAATCTGCCATAAAATCATAACGTACAGCATTACCAACTTTCCAAGGCGAAAATGAAACTAAAATTGCAATTTAGACAATACAAATGGAATAAAAACAAACGTTTAGAACGATAAAATGATGTGTGATTTCATCCACATCAGAGCACGGCCCGTGCCACACAGCTTCCACACAATCGTTGGTAGGCACGTCTCAGCTCATGCATGATAAACTAGAACTTCAGAAAATCAGCTTCAATTCTCCTTCCACATAGCTCACGATCATATATACTCCAAACTCTTCATTCCTGCTAGAAAAATGAGAAATACCGCAGTATCGACATTCTAACAATAAAAGAAACTAAAATGACTGAAACTGGACTAAAATAGACTAAAATACATAACTTAAGGTAAGAAAACGATGTATGTTTATACACACATCAACCCATCATCTAACAGTCGACTATAGAAATCAGATTCTTCGTGAGTTTAGGCACATGCCAAATATCACGTAAGCTCAATACTGTCCAATTTTCCATCTAAACCTGCCCATCTCCTTTCCTAACTATCTCCCAAGGCTTATAATCACCAATGTATAATCTACCCATATTTCCTGGCACATAGTTTTCTAAATAACTTCTTATTTGAAGTAGCATAAGAGGAAGCATCAGAATCAAAAATCCAAGTATCAAACTTGGCATTACATGACAATATTAAAGCATCATCAAATGATTCAGATTCAGTAGAATCAATTTGTAACGCCCCGACTTTCCATTACTTATTAATGATACATACAACGTCACTGTCGTTGGGCCCAACACCTCAACTAGGCAAAAACTATACTTCCTGGCTTAGTCATAAGAATTAAACTAAGTTCACTTATACAACTTTAGTTTAGAAACTTTTGATGCACTCAATCATATCTCAGAATATCACCTTTGCCGTAGAATTTACATCTCTTTTTAAGATCAGAATATCTTTCATACATAAGCTACATCTAGCATCAAATCTTAGGTCACACTTCTCCTTCAAGTCTTGCTCCTGTATCAAAGAGAAGAACAAAGAAACAGAAAAATAGTAACCATGAGCTATACGAGCTCAATAACGTGTCGGTCCCCTTACCAAGGGTTACATGAGAGAATAAGGTAAGAAAAAAAAAAGGGAAAATGATCACTTGGATCCTTTGTTCCAGTACTCTGGAATTATCATGTCAATCTGACATTCACAATTATCATCACAAACATACCAGTGATTCACCCTAGTCACATAAGCACACTTAACACCACGTAACAACGCTCAAAACCACGCCTCCATCGACACTCCAGACGTTATCAACGTCATTTACTACCGTCATACCCTTTATGGTAATGATAGTCAAGATCTCCATGTCAAACAAACTGAGACAATGACACTGTGACACGACAGGTCCCCAGTTCAAGTCTCACGCACTGCTGTACTCAACAGTTCACTCAAGACTTTGTTAAAGTTACCAGCATAGCAATCACACAGAGATGACAGACAATAGATACCCTCAATTTTATAATTGTGTTCTTGACGAGACTTATTCAATTTCATAAGTAAGCTTTATTTAGCTTTAGCAAAAAGGACATTCATAAAAGGGGATCAGCCAAACCCGAGCTCTGGGACTCCTGCAGCGAGATACCCTCATATCAAAACGATCTCACATGGTCCATGAAAGAATGTCACTACCAAGTCACTGTATAATACATATGATAAACACAACGCTCTTTGTGTTTTATACCACAGAGTTATCTCACAAATTATAGATTTACACTCCTTTTACTCACTCATCCTCTTTATACCAGTAATCAAGACATAACACAAACACACACATCATCTTATCACGACACACAATAGTTACAAACAGTATTTTACATCAATTATATTTAGTGACTACGTCCAAAGATTCCAATGCATATTATTATACTCACGGTATAATAATGCGCATCGCCACACATAATGAATCTAAATGTTATCTTTTACCACAGTTCTTCACATGCACACGTTCAGCCTCGTCCTTAAGTGACAACGAACAGCGTCTCCAAGTCCTATAATATAATAGGATACGCGTATTAAGACACACCCTTGTGAATGATTGTTCACCTTATGGAGTTAAGCATATTTGTTCATACTTCTTCAAAACCGTCATAGTAATATTATGTGAAGGTGCCACACTTTGAGAAAAGTCTTTGATACTTATTTTGATAGTCAATGATGATGATTTTATGTATTTATCATCACTAGAAGTGTTTGTGAATATTTGGAGTTGTTTTGGGGTCAAAATAGTTCATTCCCGGATTCTGTCCAACATGACCCTACGACACGTTTAAATCTATAACTTCTCATATACAACTTCAAAAAAAAATTTCGTAAAATTCTACATAAACTAGACTTCCTAATACTTGCATACAATTAGAGTTTCTATCATGAAACCTTACCAATAATAACCGTTTATTCATTCAATTTTATATTTTCTTCTAGATCAGATAATTTGATCTTTCTTCACTAATTAGCTCATAACTCCTTACATACAACTCTAAATATGGATTTTTAAACTGTTATGGAAACTAGACTTCAATAACTTTCTTTTGATATAAGATCATTTTCTAACTCATTCTGTGTAATTTCAGATCAAGCCACAAAATCTATCCTGTAACTAGTTTTTATAAATTAATATATCCCCACGTTTTAATTTATAACTTAAGATTCACAACTCCAAATCATTATCTATTAAATTTATTAGAAACTAGACATATGAAGCTTCAACATATATTAAAATCATAATTTATCTCAGAGCGTATGAGTTTCCACAAACTTTCTAAACGAGAAGTTCACCTCCTCTTATTAATGGTGAAGGATGCTCATCGCCTTGTAACCGTAACTCTCCTCTTCTCCCGAAACTCTCCTTATTTTCTTCTCTTGTTTATCTCTTCTCTTGCATGATAAGGAGTGTTTTTATGTTTGTAAGAATTTTTTCCAAGGAGAAGAAAACTTGTATTTATAAAAAAAACTAAATTGATTAAAATAGGTAAGTGAAAATAAGTGGATAATTAGTCAACAATTAGTGGATATTAATCTAATTTAGGTGGAGTAGAAATTGACATAAAGAAAAACAAGTGTCAAAATTAGGTTTAGGTCATTTTCGAATGAATATGATATTTTCGTATCAAGACCGTATTTTTCCGTATTTTTCCGTATTTACGTATTAGGGTTCTATTTCAACCATATTTTGTATTCTTTTACTATTATATCGTCAAACAAGCCTTATGACCCCGCAAAATAAATTATAACATACGATTAAATACTATTCACGTTAATTATCGTGAAATTAAATTTTACGGAATTTTTTGGGTCCTTACACAATTACCAAACCTTTACCTTCTTTCTAAACAATCTTCTTCGTAGGGCATTCACGAATGTGATGCCCCTTCTTTCCATAGTTCAAGTAAGTGACTCCATCTCTTGAGACACTCGAACCCCTCGACTTAAAACGACCTCTACCTTTGTTCTTTCCCTTCTTTGAAGATCGTCCTCGTTCTTCAACACTAAGAGCACCATCATTAGCATCTGACGATGAGGAATTTTTCCTCCCGATTTCTTCATTCAAAAGTATGCTAGCAACGTCCACAAACTTGAGAGCCTCTTCTCTTGACAAGTTGCTAATAGCCATAACTAAGCTATCCCTGTTGTTAGGTAAACTAGCAACATAGCCAAAACAAGTGCCTTATCCGCAAAAGTGATCCCAACCGACTCCAATTGACTAGCCATGATATTAAAGTCATTCAAATGCTCTGTCACAGGCTTGTAATTGATCTTCTTCATATTAAACAAGCGTTTAGTCAAAACTACCTTGTTCGTAACTAAGGGTTTCTCATACATCTTCATCAAAGCTTTCATAACATCTTCAGTTGTCTTCTCTTTGAAGATGTTGAACACCACAGACGATGAAAGTGAAAGGCAAATGGCCCCTAACGTCTTTCGATCAAGTAGCTCCCATTTGTTTTTGTCCAAGTTCGTCGGTTTGCTCTTTTCTCCTCCCAAAGGTAGGTAGAGATCCTTCTGATAGAGATAACCCTCCATCTGCATCTACTTAAAAAAATAAAATTTCACCATCGAATTTTTCGACCTTAATATTCCCTTCATCTGTCATGACTCACACTTAATTAGAGAGCCCCAAAGGAACGATCTTTGACACTGAAGACGAATCACGAAGATGATTGCTGAAACTATTCAATCTCATCAACCCTAATTCAATCGATTATCCAATCTAATTGATTAGGGTTCGTAAACTACTCTCTCACTTTATGAGTTTAACTACTTCAGGCTCTGATACCACTTGTTAAGGATCGATAGGCTCAATGATCAAACAATAAAGGAAGAAGAGACACAAATTTATATGGAAAAACCCTCTAGGGGAAGAAAAACCCCATGGTTATCAACGAAATTTATTATTCCCTCTGTCCAAATTTACAAGCAATCATTTAATCCGACACAGGATTTTAAGTGTGTTGAATTGTTGTGCATTTTGGTGAAGAAAAAATATTTTCTAATAGTAATGACGGTTACTGTAGCAGTTGCGATATGAGGTATTGGAGTGTACTGTAACAAACAGTGATGTGAAAAGTATATCAAAATTTAAAAGGTTGCGACTAAATTGGGATAACCCAATAAAGAAAGTGTTGCATGTATATTGAGATGAAGGAAATATTAAAAAGAGTTACATGGAGTTCTGTTACATGAACCATTTTTATAGGCACAATACAAAAAGATTTAAAGAAATCTAAATTTTCATGACAAGCCCGAAGCACGGCCGTGCCAGGCTATGTCCAAAGATGTCACGAAACGAGGACGCATTGCCGAATCCACCACGCACGGGCTGTGCAGCCCATGTCCAGTGCAGCACAACAAGGAGCCACACATGGCCGTGTCTATGACACCCGGCCCGTGCCATGCTCCAAAAACCAATACCCCAAATCAGGTCCACTTCACAACACTCTTTGTTATGAGAATGTTGGGAGTCTGAAGGAAGATTCAGTCCATTTTGGGGATTTACTTCTCTATAATACCCTGAATAAAGAGAACCTTCCGTGATTAGTATGTGTCAGTCTTTCCCATGAGGTTAAAGGTGATGGATGATAAAGAGAAGTTGTAAATATGATAGACTAAAAAATCATAGCGATGCGTAGGACATTGCAGCTTCCTACATCTATTTATTTATAGTGTAAGTAATTCAAGCAGTACTCAAAATTTTCGTGTAGGTTTAACTTAAAAGGAGAACAATACCGATGGAGAAGATTCTAACAATCGACATCAAGCCAGGGTGGAAGAAAGGAACCAAAGTCACTTTCCCCGAGAAAGGTAGCAGCCAGAAGTCACTCCTGCGGACCTGATCTTTATCATTGATGAGAAGTCACACTCCATCTTCACAAGGGACGGGAATGACTTGATTGTCACCCAGAAGATATAGGTTGATGCTCTCATCGGCTGCACGACCCATATCACAACACTTGACGGATGAAGTCGTCGAGAAGGGGTAATCTTATGATCAAGTTCAACATTAAGCTTCCACCTAGATTGACTATCGAACAGAAGGCCGAGGTAAAGAAATTGCTGACTGCTTAATCGTCGTTACATCATAGTAGCAGAAAAATTACTATAAGTTCATCGATGTTGTGGATATGTCTTTGTTGTAAGTGTTAATTGTTACTTGTTGCGTTGTTTTTGGAATCAATAATGTAGTTTTGTTAGTCATATTTTGTTAACTTTATTGTCGAGTATAATGTATGTTACAAATTTAACCCGAGAATCCGATGGATCTGAATGCCACAATCAAGCAACGATCAACACGAATAAGAAATCGAAATGACAACCACGAGATCTTACATGGGAAAAACCTGAACATCGAGAAAGAAAACCTAACAAGAAACAATCCATTAATCGAATCACACGATTATAATGATCGTGTCTCTCAACTCACTCAATCTCACCTTGTGTTTCCCTCAAACTCTAGAAAGTAAATGTCAATCTCTATGGCAACCCTCACATCAATAAATGTCATATAAGTCTATTTATAGACCCATAAATAAAGAGATAGAAAAATATCCTGAATCAAATCTTGAACCGATCTCGCACCAGCCGAAAAACATGTTTTGCCTATCTTCACACCTCGCGCCCGGGCGTGGCCCAGGCCTATACCCGGGCGCTTTAGAAACTTTCATGCATGGATGCCAGAGGACCATCTCATGATCCTTCACGACAATTTCAACAATCTCCACCTTGTTGTAAGGAGCATCGAATATCAGTTTGAGCCTCTCGAAATACACAACATACCTACATTGAGTAGTCACTTTCGTACCCTGCCTAGGCATGATCTTGTACCCCGTTTTCCTATGGTAGGGGCACTCCACCACACTCTTCTTCATTGGGTTCCTGAGACCTTAAAGGCGAGACTCACCACCTTTGCTTTTGCCCTAGGCACCCACCTGTACCGACCAGTCATCCCCAATGATGATCTACCAGCCTCAGTTCTCTGTATCATCTATTGATCTATGGCAACTGCACCACTTATGCTACTCGAGAAATTCGTAGTCTACACCACCTATGCTCTACGTCTCTTGGCTCCACCAAATTCGATAGCCTCCCGATGACTAACTGAAACTTCATCATATATACGCGAACCCATTGGGACCGTGTCACCTGAACCATCCGTGGACTTCCTGAAACTCCTACGTAGGCTTCCATCTTGATTCTCATACGATTGTCCTCGAAGCTCTGTCTCCACAATCGTGTTCCCAATCAACCTAAACTGGTTGTCCATCTTCTAAGCCTTCATCATAACCATGACACCTCTATATACCTTCATCGCTCCACCCCTTGATAGACGTCCTGCAACACTTGGAATCTAGTTACCAACTGAGATAAGATTTTTTCTCACATTACGAACAAATCTGACACCTCCCAAAGCACGAACAATCCCATTAAACATCTTAACCTTGACTGTACCTGTTCCAAGGATCTTGCATATCTCACCATTATCCATCCGTATGGAACCTCCACTACTGGGTACAAACTTGAGAAAAGGATCACTACTCCGAAAAACATGGAAGAAACATCCTGAATCAACAATCAAATCAGAATCGATATCTTTTCCTATCATAGAATCTTTCTAGAGATGTAATTACTCTGAGATCATCTAGAGCTCTTTATCGCTATCGTGGTTCCCTTTTGTCACATTCGCAGAACTCGACTTTCTCCCTCTGTTCTTGTTTTTCGGATACTCCATCACATAGTGCCCCATCTTATGGCACTTGTAGCACTCCACCTGAGTCTTGTCTTTTGTCCTTCTCTTGGACTTGGACCTCGCTACCAAGCCTTCTCCTTCGTTGAGTGGAATTGGGTTCAACTTTCTCATATCAAACACCACAGAAATCACATCTTCAACCTTCAAATTGTCTCTCCCAACAAGTAAGGTTGTCTTGACCACATAATAGGAACTAGAAAGCGACTTCAATAAGATCAATGCTTGGTCTTTTGGATCTACCTTTATTTCTAAACTGATCAATTTCGTAACCAACCTGCTAAGATCAAACATGTGATTGTTCAAATCCCTACCTTTCTTCATCTTCATATCATATATATCAATCTTCAATGACAGACGGTTTGACAACGACTTCGATATATAGATCTTCTCCAGTATCTCCCACAATACCTTGGGAGAAGTCTCCGACAAAATCTTGTATTTCACATTTTGTGCGAGACTCAAGTGAATGATAGTTGTCGCCTTTTCCTCCCAATCTTTCTTCTTCATGTCAACGGATTTTTCGCCTTTAAGTGCCTTCGATAGTCCCTGCTGGGCTAAGATATCTTAAATCGTACTCTGTCAAATATTGAAGTATGTCTTTCCATCGAACGGCTCAATCTCGAACTTCATCGTATTCACCATCTTCTCATCTGCGTAACTTACCAACTCCGAAAAGTTTCAATCTTTGTAAAAATTCTGACCTTTATCGCAAAGATCTAGTCTTTCCCTTCAAAAATCCGAACTTTCCTCTGCGTGACGCAACCTGCAGCTCTAATATCACTTATTATAAATTTAACCTGAGAATCCAATGGATCCGAATACCACAATCAAGCAATGATCATCATGAACAAAAAATCGAAATAACAACACACGAGATTTGGCGTGGGAAAAACCCGATCGTCGAGAAAAAAAACCCCCACAAGAAACAATGCATTATTCGAATCATACGATTACAATGATCGTCTCTCTCAACTCATTCAATCTCACCTTTGGTTTTGCTCAAACCCTAGAAAGTCGTTCTCAATCTCTATGACAACCCTCACATCAATAAATCTGATACAATTTTATTTATAGACCCATAAATAAAGAGACAGAAAAAAAATCCCGAATCAAATCTTGAATCGATCTCGCACCAGCTAGAAAACACGTCCTGCCTGGGGCCCCGCCCGGGCACAATTGTGTTTTTCATGGTTAGGAGATTTTTAGCCAAGTCCGCGCCTGGGCGCTTTGGAGACTTTCTTGCATGAATGTCAGACGACCATCTCATGATCCTTCACGACAATTTCAACAATATAATTGGTGTTTTGGTAATGAAGCTGTGCGATGTGCTATGTCAGTATGCACTTGCCTAAAACACTGGAAGCTTATAATTCGCTATCAAAAGCCTTATTCAGTATAAACTATAAAGGATGGAATAATACAATGGGTGTTGAATCAAACCAAAATGACTGACTAAAATCATTGAAATAAAACTATAGGTGCAGAGAGAACAAACAGAAACAATGTTGTGATTTATGTATGAATCTATCATAATACGGTTCTGACTGTCATACGTCTTGCGCCACGAACTCCTTCAGCCGCCACCACTTGGCTCAGCTTATTTTCCTGGTGGTCGTTTCGAGCTCTCGTTACCGACAACCATATTTTTCACAAACTTCCCAATAAGTTTGCCCGACTCCACCATCACCTGATTTTTACGCACCAGAGAGATTCCTTTCATATTGGCGGTCGGACCTGAGCCTCCAGGAGCCTGTTTCTTGTTTGGCATGATCGCTTTTTCAACACAGATAATGTTTTGTAGTGACGAGATTCTTTTTGTTGGGTAGGTTTATGTTCCTTGTGCTTGACGACTTCATCTATTTTTTATAGGGTGAGTTCAAGGTGGTATCATCTATTTTTTCATTTAAGAGAATTTCTTGTGAAAATTCTGAAACATTTTCGATGATATTCCACTGGTTCTCCCTTCAAAATGTTGCTGGTTGAAGCATATTTGAGATCTTCAATCAAGTTTCTTATGAAATTTTTTTGAAGTACAGTTTCCCATGAAATTTAAGCATGCGAATTCATAGTATTTCACAAGAAGTTCTAGAATGTGGTCCCAAGACACATCCTAGCGAAAACAATTGCGTAAAATACCATGTAAATTTACTTATGATTTCAACATGTTTCGAATGGAACTACATACCTACATATTAGCAAAATTATGGTCAGACTAAGCGTCACGGAATCTATTATATATATATAATTATAAAAAACTTTTAGATGGAAAACTATCTAGATGACAAAGGACATGACATTGTGTTTACGTCGTTTTAAATTTTTTATAAGACAATTGAGTAATTTCGTGTAATTTAAATTAAAAAATATCTTTATCTAATTAATTTTAGGTCTTTAATTATTAATTAAAGGTCAAGATTAGGTATTAAGAGTTTTTAAAGATCCTCTTTAAAAAAAATTAAAAAAGATCCTAACAACATATGTAGATATAATTATAAAAAAAATTATCATTATAAATATATAATATAAATGTAAGAAGTTTTTTTGTTGGTCATCCACGTGTCCATTTTCTATTGGTTAATAATCACCCACATATAAACTTTTCATCGGTTGATTTCGCAATGAATTAACTAATATCATTAAAAACTTCATTATCAAAGCATAGGAATGATCGAATGACTATGTGAAAGATTGGAGCAATAATATTATAGATTTTTTATTTGATCGAGCTTTTTTTTTTATCGATTATGATATGAATAATCACATTGAAGAAACTGAGTTTTTGTATTTCATTATCTCATATTACAGTGATGTTGATAGCTTTATGTATTATCCAACGCTAGGAATTTCTTATAATTGAACAATGCATGCATAATCGATAAATTGAAATTTATATAACATAATATAATTACTTAATCAAAAATGAATTATTTGTTATTAATAAAAAAAAATAATAGAGTGCATCACAAAAAATACAATCGATAGTTATATATTCACAAGTAGAGATCTAGTCTAATTAATACTAGGTTTTTGATTACAAATTGAACGATCGAGATTAAATATTAAGAATTCTTATACATCTTTCTCTATAAAAAAAGAAAAAGAAAAAGAGAATTATCTATTAATCATCGGAACCTAAATTGATCAAATCCGTTATCTTATTTACCAATTAGTCATCTACCATACTAAAATCAAAATCAAATGATAATTAATAAAATAAGAATGACTTTTTGATAAATAAGTTTAAAAAATAAGACTTATTGATAATTTATATTTCTTTAGTAGGTGATCAAAAGGGAAAAAATATCCATATAATAGATTTTTCGAGAGGTAACGAGGACTTTTGAGTGTTTAAGAGGGCCAAAGGGAATTATGCAAGGTTGAAGGAGCAATGTGTCCAAGATCCTAGGCTTGAAGGGGATAATATGAAATTATGACTTTTTAAGAGGATAATATGTCAAAGATCCATCTCAAAACACCTCTCTAATGTTTTAATATCTATATCGTTGATTCTAAATAAACACATATAAGTTTACGTTTTTCGTTTTTTCTGTAACACGGTTATCCGAATGAGTTGACGGTAAAAAGTTTATTATTATACAGGTAATTCCCATATCTATATTGTGAACAACACATGATTTAATTCTTATGGCCTGAACATATTTGCCGTGTACTATGGACTTGGGAATTGTGTTTTGTGAGGATGAAGAAGAATGAAGGATGTTCTCAATGAAAAAAACAATTAAGACACTATTGCATTTTTACATGAATGCCCACAAAACAAGATTTGTTTGCAAAATATAGATATCATTGATTTTTTATTTTTTCACTCGTAGTTTAGAGGGATCTTTTTTATTGGCACTTGGGTTCGGATGGATCAATCTTTGCATTTGATCCAGATAAAGGTTTTATTATAACGGGTGATTTGAGAACTTCAGGATCTATTTGTGGAGTACTCCTTTGATGTAAACGAGTTCATATTTATTCCATGACACATAGTTTCGCCCTAATTTTCCTCATATGTTGGTTGTTCCATTCGAAACATGTTAAGATCATAGGTAAGTTTACGTGGTATTTTACACAATTGTTTAACAAGGATGTACCTTGCAATCTCATTTAAGAACTTCTTGTGAAATACTATGAATTTGCAGCTTAAACTTCATGGGAAATTTGATCGAAGATCTCAAATAGGCTTCAACCAGCAGCATTTTGAACGGAGATTCAGTGGAAAATAAAGGAAATTTTTTCAGCATTTTCACAATTTTCATAGAAGACCAATGAAGATATATGTTGCTGTCTTACATGCTCTCCAGCTGGCTATGCATCCTTATGCATATATGCAGGTAAAGTCCTAGTAATGTTCTTCAAAGAACACTACTCATTTCATCGAGTTAGAATATCTGCGAACACCTTAAACTCATCAATCACCTATAAACAGACCAAGACGTCAAAAGCTCAAGGAACATAAATCCACCCATCAACAAGAATCTCTCACTACAAAACATAATCCCAGTCGAAAGACCCATCATGCCAGGTTTAGGAACGTCCAAGAAACGTGCTCCTGGAGGCTCAGGGTCGACCACCAACTCGAAACGATTCTCTCTAGTACATAAGAATCCGATGATGGTGGCGTCCGGCAAACTTATTGGGAAGTTTGTGGAAAGTATGGTCGTCAATAACAAGAACTCGAAACGACCATCAGGAAAATAGGCTGAGCCAAGAGGCTGTGGCTGAAGGAGTTCATGGTGCTAGACGTATGGCCGCCAGATCCTTATCAAGATGGATTCACATATAAATCACAACATTGTTTTATTTTTTTTGTTCTTCTGCACTTGTAGTTTTATTTCGATGATTTTAGTTTATCATTTTGGTTTGATTCAACACCTATTGTATTATTCCATCCTTTATACTGAATAAAGCTATTGACAGTGAATTATAAACGTCCAGTCTTTTAGGCAAGTACGACATAGCACATCTCACACAAGTCCCTTCGTGACCAAAGCACCAATTACATTATACCCGACAACTTGAGGCTGAATCCTATATTACATCATCCGATCACTAAAGTCAACAAAATATCCCCAACAAAACTGTATTATTGATTCCAAAAGCAACCCAGCAGATAACAAATTAACACATACAGCAAAGACATCCACAACATCCATGAACTCACAGTAATTTTTCTGCGACTATGATCCAACAACGCTTAGGCAGCCAACAGTTTCTTGACCCCAGCCTTCTGCTCGGCAGTCAACCTAGGCGGAAACTTAATGTTGAACTTGATACGAAGATTGCCCTTCCTCGACGGATCCTTGGGTACAGGCATCCCTTCTCTAGGGACGACCTCTTCGTAGTTAGGATGTATCACGTTGGTAATGGGGATAGTCAAGTTTCTTCCGTCGAGTGTTGTGATATGGGCCGTGTAGCCGGTGAGAGCATCAGCTAGGGATATCTTCTGGGTGACAATCAAGTCGTTGCCATCCCTTGTGAAGATGGGGTGTGGCTTCTCGTCAATTATAAAGACAAGGTCCGCAGGAGTGACTCCCGGCTGCTCATTACCTTTCTCGGGGAATGTGATTTTGGTTCCTTTCTTCCACCCGGGCTTGATGTCAATTGTTAGTATCTCCTCCACTGGCATTGTTCTCCTGTTAAAATAAACACACACAAAAATTTGAGTGCTGCATAAATCGCTTAATAAATAAATAGATGTTTGAAGCTGACATGACCTATTAAGGCTATCACATTTATCACCATAACACTGAACTTATCGCAGAAGGTTCTCTATGTTCAGGATACTAGAGACATGTCACGGAGGGCTCCCAACATTCACATAAGAAAACCGCAGCTTCTATATCTTTAAATACACACAAGAGAATGTAAGAAGAAAAGTTAGGATATCTCGAAGCTTGTCATCTACATCTTGTCATCAAAAGGATCCCTCTGTCAGTAAATGCATAGCAGGTTATAAAAAGCAAACCAAGAGATCAAGTTCCTGGTTTCCAGCAACTAAGTAACTCCAGTGTTTTTTTCTTTTTTCTTTTAAGTTTTCTTTTCCCTGCTGCCATAAGCTGTCTGTATACCCTCGTGCATCCTCAGTAAGCCATCGATGCTCAGGCATGATCATTACACTTAGCATGTCCAAAAACTAAAGTAAAACCAATCAAACAGGAATTAGTTGTGGTTTGTATTTTCTCATCCTATGGGGAAAGAATATTTAAGAGGACCTGTTCACTGAATCAATGATATTTTGAAGTTTCATATGAGCGTCCATGACTCCACATCCAAAAAACACAAACATAACCCCACGAACCATCATGAACTTCCACATAATAAACTCAGCACTCTTGGACAAGATAGAAATACGCATATATAGACTGAAAGATAATTCCAATTGTTTCTAAGGTGATGGAAGTACTTCAAAGCGGATAGATCAAACAACATAATTATAAGAATGATCCACACAAGAGCATTCATATAAACTACGGTCATGAGCAACTTACCCACTAGCATCTGCGATTTCTCGTGAGATCTTCATCTTCTTGGTGGTGCCTTTGTAGAGCTCCTCAAGACTACAAGGCAAAGGACTTTCAATCGGAGCAGCCTTACGGGGACCAGAACTCATTGGTCTTCCATCTCCAAATGAACTGAATATATCATCGCCGAACACACTATTAAACCGTGCACCACCGCCTCTCATCCCGCCACCCATGGAACTTCCACTGCTTCCACCTCCCATACCCCCGAATGGGCTGGAAAAGCCAAAGAACTCAGCAAAAATGTCGTTTGCGTTTCGAGGATTGAATGTCCTGAACACATTTGGTCCATCTCCTGTCTGGAAGTAGGTTGCTCCACCAGGTCCACCAGCATCTGGTGGCGGCACTTGACCCTTTAGTCCTTCTTCGCCATATTGATCATAGATCGCTCTCTTCTGAGGATCACTCAAAACCTACAAAGAAGAGCATGAAAGTAATGAGCTTCTACCATAACTTTAACAAACCAGGAACTTCAACAGTGACAAATGCCATCCTGATCCACATAATCCACATCGATCACCTTTTAGCTTAAAAATTTTTGGTAGTATTAACTAACTGATAATAAGAATTCATAGCAATTCTAATTTGACACAAAGCATATGAAGACGATGTCATGCCATCATCACCAACAAATGCATTGCCACAAGATTACCTTCCTAGAAAGGACAAGATTAAATGTACTCACAAAAGTATAAGCAGTCTACCCCCAACGTATCAATTGAGCTATAAGAAACGGCCAAGAACATAATAACGATAATATAATGAACTCTAAGAATCCATGTTCTTCATACAAACAAAGTCACCCCCTAAGCAGCACCCCAGCTCGCACAAATTCTATCAACTATTGTTGTTAAATCATAACTCAAGGGCCCTACAAACCCTTCTGAAGAACACCCCAGAATCACAGATCCCTAACTCTAATCCCCAAATTCGCAGAAGGGTATCCCCAAACCACCCCAAAATCCCCAACCCAATTCAAATCAACCCCAAAATCCCTCAAAACACAACCCCTTCAACCAGGTTCCACCCAAAACACCCACAAATCAACACCCAAACAACCAAAATCAACCCAAACAGAACCACAACACGATCAATACAATACAATACAATACAATACAATACAATACAATACAATACAATACCTCATATGCCTCAGAGATCTGCTTGAACTTAGCCTCCGCCGCCTCCTTATTATTCGGGTTCTTATCAGGATGCCATTTCATAGCCAACTTACGATACGCTTTCTTCAAATCGTCGTCTTTCGCGGACTTGTCAACCTGCAATACCTTGTAGTAATCAACACCCATTTTGTGATATTGGAATTCTTTGTTGTTGTTGATCTTGTTGGTGGTGTTGATTTGGGCTTGTGAATTTGATTGTGAGAGAACTGAATTTGATTGCGAGATTGATTTTGGGGGTTGTTTGAGGTGGGGGGAGGAGGTGGGTTTGTTTTTGATTGATTGTTCGAGATTTGGGACGAGAAGGGTGTGGAATGTTCTAGATTAGTGATGCGGCCTCGAATCGATGTGAAGGTAACGGGAACATCTATTTGAAAAACTTTTTTTTTTTTTTTCAAGGTTCATTCTTAGGGCTGATTTGGCTGGATTCATAAAAAAATATTTATAAATATTTTATACTTGATAGTGATAAAGTTATATTCCTTTCGTCGCACAAAAGATACAACATATATGTGTTTTGTATTATCTTATATGTATAAATATAAATCTCGTTTTCATATCAAATCACGTCTGATCATCCCGTAACATATGTATTAGATTGAAATACGTAACTTATTCAATCATTGATGTTTCACGATAAATTTATCAAAAACTATGTTTGATCGTCGTTACACGCACGTCAAACTTTTCATTTACACGGATGTCAAGTCAATCCGTTGCATCCTTTATGAGACGGAGGGAGTAGTTGATTGTAATTTTTACATAACTAGTTTGATGTTTGATAAAATAACAATTTAAGTTATTTTGTTGGGTAGAAACAGTTTTGACTAGTGTTGTGATGTAACGACCCAGCCCGGACCGGCCTGTGAAGGCCCTGGTCTTGGTCCGGCCCAGTTGACTTTGACCGGGACAAGACCGGCCCAGACCTTGGACAAGGACCAAGGCTGGATCTTGATCCTAAGGATGAAAGCCGGCCCGGCTCGGCCCCTATGACCAAACTTTGAGGCCCAAATTTTTTTCTTTTTTTTTCTTTTTCATTTTTTAACCAGAAAACCGATACTGATTTTGAAAAGCGTTGGCGGTTTTCATATAAACGTGAACGGAAAATAGAAAAGGGGCAACGATTTTGGTTTTAAAAAAGGAACGTCATAAATTTATTAAAAAAAAAACCTTCATTTTCTTCTTAACCAACAACAAATGTATACAAAAAAGATACAATATATTTGATTTTTTTACCTCAATGATCCGTCAAGTCTTTCTACCATTTTGTATTTTATAACCTTGAACCAATGCTTAGATCAAAAGACGATGCTGTAACCATCCATTCCTTGTAATAAGATAAAAAACATGCTTCCAACTAAATACATAGCATGAAAGCAAATGAAACTACATTATTACAAGGAATGGATGGATACAACATGACCTTTTTATGGTTTAGGATTTTAAGAACTTGATTGCAAGAAAAGGAAGGAGAGAATTGAAAGATTTTTGTGATTTCATGGCTACCCTAATTGTTACTTTATATAGAAAATCTTTCCAAAGTAAAATAGACCAAAATAAGCTCGAAAATAACCATTTTATGATCGTTGGTGAGGATATTTTTATAAATTGCTTGAAAAACTAGTCGTTGGGGATTAATATTAAATGAAAAACCGTTGATGGTTTTAGGAACTGTGAACGATGTCACTATAATGTTGCTTTACAGAAATCTAAAAAATTTATAATCTCAAAACCGTGAACATTTGCAGAAACCGTCAATGTTTTATGGTGAAACGGCAACGATTTTTAAAGGTCAACAACTAACAACTACTAATTAGGGGAGCTCAACATGGAACAGAAGCTTGAAGTCATGATGAAAAATCATTCCCCTTTCTCGACTCATTTTGATGTCTAAACCGGCAATGGTTTTCCTTAACCATTCACGGTTTTACTAAGAAAAATTGAAGTATCAATGAACTAAAACAACAACCATTACAACAACCACATATTCATCATTTAACAACAAATTTTGGACTATTAAAGCAACAAACATTAAACATTAATGGTTAAAAACATTTCAACTACAATAATAAAATATTACAACAGCGAAATTAAGTTCAACACCTAAAAGTATCATCATCATTACATGTCAATAACTAATAATCATAAGAACATTACAATAACAACCTAAACATCGTCCATATCATGATCAGCGGGTGGTGGAGGAGGGATTCCAGCTTTAAGTGCTAGTCAGTTAAGGTAGTAAGTGATCTCATCATAATGGTAATCATCAACCTCCCATCTTTGTTCCACACGGTCATGGAAGGCGTTGAAATCGTCTTGAAGTGCATTATAATTCCGCTCCAACCGTTCATAGTTGTCAGTCATGAACTCCATGTTTACCACCATTGAGCGGAAATGGTCACAATGATCATAATCGTCTTCATCTTCATCAATCATCATCTTTCACTTCTTCTTGATGATTAGGTTAGCTTGAGAGGTGCCCTCGGAAGCTTTCCACCTAGCTTTGACACTCTGAAGATCATAACCTAGTCTTTTTGAATCCTTCACTTGCTTCTTCGTCACTACCCTCGGACAGATGAGTTCCCATTGGTTGGTTTCCGCATTCGAAGAACACTTCAAGCTAACCAGATGAGCAGGAGAGCCCAAAACCTTGAACGAGTTTTTCATCTTTTTCTCTTTACTCAAATCAAGACCGTGATACTCTAGAATTTGGGAAATATAGTTCCCAAATGCAAGAGCTTTCACATGGCCTTTAGCACAATTTTCCATTTGGTAAAGAAGGAAGAAAGGTAGATTGATTAACCATTTTTCAACTAACGCATACATGAGCAAAATCTCATTGCATGTAGGATTATCCATTCCTTCGGTTTTCTCCTTCAACCACCGACCCACTATTAGGTACAAAACCCTTGTTTCGGGATCTAATTCATTGGCATGAAAGGCATATGCACTTGTTATTTTACATTTCAACAATGTCTCACAAGCCTTCTTTGCCCCTTCATCATGCTCCAATAATTTTGTTTTGCCTCCGCTATTCCTTCATAATTGATATCCAAAGCCGTCCCAACAATCTCCAGATTAAGCAAAATGTTCTTGCCCTTAATCTATGTCCTATAATGACATATCTTTTTTGGGATAGCCTTAAAGTGAGCATAAAATAAACGTACCATCTTCGGATAGCATCTAGTCGCCCTATTAGTTACCAAATCTTTTCAACCTTGTGCTTCAAACCATTCACTAAACCTCGGAAACTTATTTTGGTCAAGCCACCCAAGATCAACCACATGACCAAGATGAAGTTCCTTCTTCAATTGATCATTATACACATTCTCATGAAAATCAGTTTGGAACTCTAGAGTAGAACTAGATTGACTACCTCTTGTGGCCATAGGGTCGATTTGTATTAGTCTTGAGATCTCGACATTGATCGTATTCTTTCGATGAGAACCACCGGTATTTTCACCCATATTGAGTTTTTCCACATTCGACATTGATCGCTTCTCCTTCCCCTTCTCCTTGACCGGTTGCTTCCTCTTGCCCTTATCTAGGTTCGTCGCCCTTGAAGGGTTGCGACGGGGTGCTCCACGTCGGGGTTGTGGTGGAGGTGAGGACGTCCACGACACATCCGACGGGTTGAACTCATCATCCGAGCCATAGTCATCACTCGGTTGAGCACGTCCCCTTGTATTGAGCATTGAAATCACCATGAACAAAAGATGGGAATTGGAGAAAATCATGATTGAGGAGTTGTGAATTGGAAAATCTTTATGAGAAAATTATTAGAAATAGGTTAATTTGATGAGATTTAGGATGAATTCGGCTTGATTTAATGGATTAGGGTGTTTGGGTGTGCTAGGGTTTGGGTTCGAAGAGAGAGAAGTGGGTTTGAGATATGAGGAAAATGGAGGGGTCGGGGTTGGAATAGGCAGATTTGGACGAAAACCGCTGAGGGGGACCTTTGTTACTTTATTAATTTTGAACAAAAATACGAGTTGAGGGAGACATAAAACCTTACCTCATGAACTAATTTGACATATAAAAACATTGTTGCTACCGACATTAACAAAATATCAAAAAATCACTCCAAAGATGTCATAATATCTTCCATCTCTTCCAAGCTCCCATCCAAATTGGAAGTCCTCTCGTTGGGCTTCTTGTCTTACTCTTGGTATCTAGCATCAAGATAATCCTTCCAACACACCAAGCACTCCAAAGATTCGGGACAAAGCCGGCTTCTTCTATCATAAAGCACTTGATCGCTAGCGGAGAAGCATGACTCGGATGTCACTGTGGAAGCTTGAGCACTAAGAATATCACGTGTCATTGCTCCCAAAATAGGATAGTGCACGGAAGAAACTTTCCACCAAGATAAGATATCAAAATTGACTAAATCATTGGAAGACATGAAAGCAATGAAGTCATTTTGTTGATATAAAGTCAATTCATTAAAAGGAGTTTGTGCACTATTATGCTTCTTCTTCTTAACAAGATTATAAAAATATTAATATTTATCCTCATTTTGTGGTTTTGAGTAATTATTAGCACTAGAAGCTCCAAATGAGACAATTTGTTGTCTCCCATCCTTATTGTCATAAATATAAAACATTCCATTGATAGTATCCTTAAATTGCTCTACCTTATCATTATGTCTTATTCCTAAGTTCTCATCTATTGCATCTAATATATTTTCTACCCCTTGTAATTTTATTAGGGGATTTAAAGCACATGCAATGAAAAAAAATAGAGGGATATCCTCATAATACTTGAGAAATTTAACCACCATTTTTTCAATGACATGAGTAAAAGGTCCTAGATATCTATACTCAATTAACAATCTAGTTATATTAAGCAATTCGGGAAGAACGAGATGAGAAGTAGGATAGTAAACATCCGATAATTTTACCGTTGTCTCGTAGAACATCTCCAACAATTTGCACAAACATTGCGCAATATACCAACATTCGGTTGAAGGTCTCCCTTCCAAAAACTTTGAGATGACGAATTGGTTGTACACCTCGTTATATTGCACTACCCTCTTCAACATCAAGTACGTTGAGTTCCAACGATGTTGACATCCAACAACAATTTCAAAGGCTTCATTCTCATCTCATTGTATAAAGCCTTGAATTCTTGTACGTTCTTGCCATTACTATTAGCAAACAATAAAACATTTCGTATACATTGCACATAATGTCCAATAGTTTCATCTTTCAAGCCATCTTTAACTATAAGGTTTATTACGCCCAATGTTTAAAAGAGGAGGAATTACATGACCTTACATAATTACGTCCTATCTCTATGTTCTCTGTGCTCCTTGTATTGTGCCTTGGAGATTTTCTTGGGGATTTGTCCCTATGACGTCCATGGTGTCCATGTCCCCTTTCTTGTCCATGTTCTCTTGACCTTTACTTTTTTCTTCTGCTGGTCTCTCCTTGAGATCATGAGGGTTCCTTGGTTGAAGTCTCCTGTGACTATCCTCCCCATGAGTGGTTGATCCCTCTTCCTCTGCTGCCCTTATTAAATCTAACATACCTAATTTTTCTCTAAAATAAACAAATTTAGATTCTTCTAAGGATTCTATAATGAGGAGGTTACAAAAGAGCTCAGGAAGTTTGTTGACAAGCATGTAAGGCTTGCAACAGAGGACATCTATGCATAACTCTCAAGACGAACTATTGGTGCACTACCACCTCCAGAAGATGATGGAGATGATGACAACAACGATGATCAAGCTGGTCCAAATAATGCAAATAATGATGATGCTGTCAATGATGAAGTTGCCAAGGAAAGTCATGCACGAATGCCAACGCAGATGAAGTACAAAATCGAGCAGTCGAGGAACCAACTGCAGCAAAGCATGATGCAGCAGAGACACAAGTTGTAGAGAAGATAGCTGACTCAATTGCAAAAGATAAAATTCTCGACACTAAACAAGTTCAACCCTCACCTCTACCAATCATTGAAGAAAATAGCTGGAAATACAAGGTCATATTAGTGGAAGATAACTCTATTGATATAAAGGCACCCACTCCAACACCAGAAGAGACTGTTGTATCTGATGCAGCATAGGAACCACTTCAGGACCAATGACGACGGAACAACTAGAACAACACTTATAGTGACACCCCTATCTCTCATGGTCTCAATCTTATCAAGAAGTGGCTAAGTAGGACATCTCCCCGCTTAACATCACATTCACACCAATGTCGAGCTTTAGGATTCCAACCCTTAGTAAGCTTTGCATATGGCCTAATGCACGGCTCAACAACAAATGTCCAAGAGATGCATTAAAAGAAGCTAAGAAGTCTATTTCACCCAAGCAGTCTAGGATCAACACTAGCTTTTTTGAAAAGCTTAAAAGTCCAGTCACACAAGAAGTCCCCTCAGCTGATGAATGGCTTCTCACTATGACACAAGCCATTCAAGACATGTATACTTGAAATAAGGAGAACTTTCATGATCTACTGCAAGGACTCACTCCCCTTGCAAAAGAGTCGGAAGCCAAAAAACATGAGAAGTATAAGCTCTTTGTTGAAATTCATGAGGCTATTGGTGCAGTTAGCAAAAGACTTAACTAAGAAATCACTCGAAGCAATAGTACAACCTTTAGGAATACCTCTGTAATCAACAGACTTCGCAGCACAAAGATTGCCCAGGTCAGACTACTCCAAAGATCTCTCCAAGCTACGCAACGTCAACTGGAGCAACACATCATCAACAATGATCAATATGTCAAGTCCTAGAAACCAGAGTTTAGGTGGAGATCAACATAACCAATGCAGCCTAGACAGCAACGATTATAGAACTCCAAGCTCTTCGCGAAGCAGCCGAGGCCCTTACTACAGAATTGAAAGATCAACGCCCCTCTACCTCCCTTATTGATGATAGCAAAAAGGATGAGAAGGGCAAGGAAAAGGGAATGGATGCTGAGAAGGAAAAGGAGAAGGAGGACAAGGATAAGTAGGTTGACAGCAAAGATAAGGACAACAAGAAAAGGGCAGCAAAGGAAAAGGGATCAACCACCCATGGGGAGGATAGTCACAGGAGACTTTAACCAAGGAACCTCATGTTCTCAAGGGGAAACCAGCAGAAGAAAAAAAGTAAAAGTCAAGAGAACATGGACAAGAAAGGGGACATGGACACCATGGACATCATAAGGACTAATCCCCTAGAAAATCTTCAAGGCACGATATAAGGAGCACAGTGGACATAGAGATAGGACGTAAAACAACTATGTAACGCCCTGTAATTTCTTCTCTTCTAAACATTGTGTCAAAAAAAAACTCTTCAAACAATATGTTCTTTTTTTTTTTTTTTTTTAATGTTTCTAAGTTGTAAGTAATAGTGATCTTGTTGTTTTCAAAAGAGATTTGTTATCAATTAAAGGGTGATTGTTAGGATTGATGTGCAATCCCTCCAATTGTATAAAAAATGATGAATAAAACTCTAGATTTGGACACATTCATGACTATCAACTTAGGCTTAGAACTAGGATGGTTAGATGCAGTCTAGGAAGCATGTTCCAGTGCAGCAGAGCATCGCAGATGGGTGGCCATTGTGGATCACCAGATGCAGTCGACTTTAGAAGTTCAGGATAAGTGAAATTGAATAAATATGGGAGCAAAGGAACCGAGAATCTATCAGAAATAGGACCAAGAACTCAGGATCCAGAACAAGTCACAGAATTCGGCAAAATAGGTGTAGCAGAGCTTGTTTGCTGCAGAGACAAGAGCGCAACAAACTAGGAATATAGTAGGGCTTGTTGGTGATTGGATAGGGATGTGAGTAACGGTTAAATCGAAGATTTGAAGTTCGAAATTTGTAAAA